>JAGKTI010024835.1:0-12846 GCA_018397915.1 Birgus latro | reverse complement strand
TATGTGTGTGTGTGTGTGTGTGTGTGTGTGTGTGTGTGAGCTTGCAAATCCTGTTTGTGATGCACAGTGGCCGGGTGGGTAGGTTAGGAGGACCAACGATGAGGTAGGGAGGGTGAGCGAGCCTAATGGGGTAGGTGGTTGGGCAGGTTGGTCATAGTGGCCGGGTTTTTAATGTGGGTGGGAGAGTGGGTGGACATAGTGAGTGCTTGGTCCGGCTGAGTGGTGAGTGGGTGCAGTGCTTGGGCACTGTGGGCGGAACGATGGGTGGAGTGAGTAGGGGGGTGGACGTGGTGGGTTATCGGGTAGATAAGTGGGTACGGTGGTTCTCTGAGTGAATAGCTTGGTAGGTAGGGTAAATCTGTGGGTTACTGGGTAGGTGGGAAGCAGGGTGACTGTGAGGATGGGTAGGGTGAGTGGACAGGGAGGGTGGGTTGATGGGTTGAGAGAGTGGATGGGTCCATCTGTAGGTGAGTAGGGTGGAATGGGTTGGACTGGTGGCTGCGTGGGTGGACACACAGGGTGTGAGGACAGCCAAGGCTGATGAAGGAGTGGGGAAGGGGAAAATATGCTATTAGGATGATGAGGTACATGATAGAAACAGGTTTATATGGGAAGTATGGCTAAGGTGAATGTGTCCCTGCAGAAAATGACCCAAACAATAACTTATCCAAGGGGTAAACATAGGACCTTTGGAGGAAAAATGTTCAAGTGTGGATCTGGTTTCGTTACATGGGGAGAACAGAGGTCCATAAGGGATAATGTTATGTTTATGAGGAAAATATGTTCATAGGATAAAAGGATCACGAGGGAAATTAGGTCAATGGGGAAATAGATCCAATGGAGACAAATTAAAAAGAGGTTCATGGGGCTAATAATTTTCCTGATGAAATAAGTCCTTGGAAAAAATAGGTCTATGGGGGAAACTAAGTCACATGGACAAATTCATGGGATGAAAATTGGCCCACAGAGCTAATAGATTCATCGTGGAAAATAGGTTCACAAAGGAGACATTGCCAGTGTGGCAACAGGTCCTGGAAGAAATAGGTGGGTGGGAGACAACACCTATTAATTTTTGCTGGAGACGGTTTTATGTGTTTGTTTTTGTGAAGCAATCACTGACCACGAATATTGTCTTTCCAACCAACTATACATTCTACACCGGTGTCGAATTTTCTACATCGAAAAATTATGAAACGTAAATTGTGACATCGAGTGATTTTGCGGGAGCAACGAATGATTCTGAAATGCACAAGATTTTGCTCATTCTCTCAACCATCAGCTCGCATACTTATATTCGCATCAAGTTGTCAAAACTTTTGTCATTCTTTCGCAAGTGATTGTTTTTATGTGCAGATGGTGCATTCCTCTGAGCGATAATTTCTGAATTATCTCTTCCGCCTCCCTGGCCGTTGCCCGGCCACACCCTTTCACATGCTCCTCACGTCGGACACTCAAAACCATAGCCAGTCTGTCCTGTAGTCTCGGTGCATGCGGGTTATGCTTTACAAAAGCTCGAGTGATCACTTTTCTTAGCGATTTCAGATCTCAGCTTGTATTGGTGTGTATTCCCGAAGCTCCCACCAGCTTGGTGATTGTCTACAGCAGCACAGTCTTCTATACTGATTAGTATTTCCTTTTGTTTTCCTAGGCTTAAGTTTTGGGGTTATTTAGCTATTTGTCTGAGTGTTTGGGTGAGTGCGTTTCCCTTTCTTGATTTGAATTGGAGTCATGTAACGTAAATTTATTTTCTTGTATTCAATAAATTTACAGTTTGTTTTCTTGAGCTTTGTTAAATGTATCAGTCGTGTTTAATTTCCCCACATATTTAGTGCACTATTGCTACTCCACGTTAGCACAAGTCTTTATATTAATCACGACTGGTACTTAAGCCAGCTTTTGGGTATTAATCCTTAAATCCGTTGTTCTAGCTAGGAGTTTGGCTCAGCCGAGATCCTGAATATTATTATTATTATTTGAACGTTAAGAGGAGAAACTAACTTTCTCAGAGGCCAACAGTACTGTAATACAGCCTACTTGAGCGTTTAATCTCTGCTGTGTACTGTTGAGAAAGTCTATAAATTCTCGACTCTAGAGAATTGGCGAAGTAAGCCAGCATAAAAGTGAAATCGCTACTTGATTTCACGAGTCTATTCTCTCGTAATAAATGACTAGATAGTCATTCCTAGCACACATAGCTATACATTGTACATTGTATACTCCAATTACACAATATTACATTTTCCCCCTGACATCTGGCGACCTCATTCCAGGATAAACTCCTAGCTTGGAATTATTACCAAATTGCCCACTCACTCTTACTTAGGTAGACTGCTGCACACCAGACAGCATATCAGTCTCACTTTAGTCACTCAGTCTCAAACTAAGCACGATGGAATCCAGTGCATACGTGCAAGAAGCTAAGGATATGGTGCTTACTAACCCCCAGAAAATTCGAGATTATTTCCTGTCGCGCTTCAATTACGAGCAGCAACGCAAGAATGCCGCCTTGAATAGCAGAAAATTGAACGGGAAGAACGGCAGAAAGAACGTGAACACGAGCGCGAAGCACGTGAACACGAGCACGCCGAGCGCGAGGCACGTGAAAAACACGAGCTGGAAGTGCTGAAGCTGAAGCGAGACTCCCTGGCTTCAGGCACATTGGGTGCAGCTAACCCAAGCCCTGCTAGCGCTCTCTCAGCACCTGTTCTAGCAACTCCACGTCTCAAGCTTCCTTCTTACAAGGAAGGCGAGCAAATCGAGCCATTTATAGCTCGTTTCGAAGACATGGCAAAGCTGTACGATCTGGATGAGCAGCTAAGTGGCTTCAGTTCCTTAGCCTGTTTGAGGGCCCTGCCCTCGACATTCTCCACAGAATTCGCGGAGATAATCTCACGTACGAGATGATAAAGACCGCACTCATCAAAGCATACGGTCTTACTGTTGATCATTTTTTTTTAATGCAAGAAAGAAGGAACCAAGGGCCATGGGCCCACATACTGTTCCTTCCAAGAAAAGTAAAAACAATACAAAAGAGAGCCAAATTCAAGATCCATCCATTTCGAGATGCCTGGACACACTGCGTTTGAAAGATTGGAGATCATAGGAAGCAGTGAATACAGACAGAGGCAGACAGTTCCAGAGTTGACCAGTTGCGTAAATGAAGGGCTGGGAGTAACGGTTAACTCTTGCATTAGAGAGTTGGACAAAAAAGGGATGAGAGTTTGTTGCTAGACGGGTACTACGTGCCCGTCGTAGAAGTGGAGGGATGCAAGCAGACAGTTCAGAGGAACAGTGACCATTGAAGTAGCGGTAGAAGAGAGATAAAGAAGCAACAGTGCGGCGAAGAGACAAAGGTTGAAGGGAATCAGTAAGAGGAGGAGAGTTAATGAGACAAAAAGCCTTTGACTCCACCCTATTGAGAAGAACCGCATGACGGGAGCCTCCCCACACATGAGAGTTGTACTCCATACACGGGCGAATAAAACCCGTGTACAAGGTCAACATCTGTGCAGGGGTAAAGAAAGCTCGGAGTCGGGCCAGTACACCTACTCTCTTGGAAGCAGATTTCACAAGAGATGTAATATGTTCTTTCCAAGACAAATCCCGAGAGAATGAAACCCCTAGCATGTTCAAGGATGATGCAGGACCGAGCTGGACATTATTAAACATTAGTGGGTAATCCTGAGGAAGATTTTGACGAGTTGATAAGTGTAAGAACTGAGTTTTTGATGCATTAAAAATAACAAGATTATTTTTACCTCAATCAGAGATATGAGCCAAGTCAGACATTAGGTTTGCCATAGCCTCATCCCTTGATTGCTGAAGTAACTGCTGAGATGGACGTTGCGGAAATCGAATGGAAAGGTGAAGGGTGGAATTATCAGCATATGAGTGGATAGGGTTACATGTACAGCTTAGAAGGTCATTGATGAAAAAAAGAGAGTTGGTGATAGGACAGAGCCCTGAGGAACACCACTGTTGATAGGTCTAGGAGAAGAACGATGGCCGTCTACAACAGCAGCTATAGAACGACCAGAATGGAAGCTAGAGAAGAAGGCACAGATAGAAGGATAGAGACCGTAAGAGGGCAGTTTGGAAATCAAAGATTTATGCCAGACTCGATCGAAAGCCTTTGAGATGTCAAGTGCAATGGCAAAGCTTTCGCCAAAGTCCCGAAAGGAGGATGACCAGGAGTCTGAAAGGTAGGTGAGAAGATCGCCAGGGGAGCGTCCCTGACGGAACCCATACTGACGATCAGAAAGAAGGTTGTGACAGGAAAGATGCTTTAAAATTTTCTGTTAAAACTGATTCAAAAACTTTTGATACACAGGATGTTAAAGCAATTGGACGATAGTTAGAGGGTTGGGAATGGTCACCCTTCTTTGGGAATGGCTGAATGAGAGCATACTTCCAGCAAGAAGGAAAGGTACAAGTTGATAGACAAAGGCGAAAGAGTTTACCTAGGCAGGGTGTAAGCACAGAAGCACAGTTTTTGACGACAACAGGAGGGACTCCATCAGGCCCATATGCCTTGTTAATATTGAGGCCAGTGATGGCAGAAAATACATCAGCTGAAGACATTTTAATGCCAGTCATGAGGAAGTCTGAGGGGGGAAGTGATGGAGGAACAGCACCGGAATCGTCTAAGGTAGAATTGGAGGAGAAAGTCTGAGCAAAGAGATCTGCTTTATAAGTAGAAGAAATTGCTACAGAGCCATCAGGGTAGAAAAGAGGAGGGAAGGATGATGAGGAAAAGTTGTTAGAAAGGTTTTTGCCAAGGTGCCAAAAGGAGCGAGAAGAATTCGAGTTGGAGAGTTGGGAACATTTAGCGTGGATGAAATTATTTTTAGCAGAGCGAAGAACAGACTTAGAACGATTCCGAGCAGAACTATAAAAAAGATGTGATTCAGAGGTGAGTTGGCTCCCGTACCTTTTAAAGGCCCTCTCTCTGTTGCGGACAGCATTAGAACAAGCGTGATTAAACCAAGACTTTCTTGCATTAGTCAGAGGATATGAGAAAGGAATGTATGCTTCCATGCCCGAGTGAATAACCTCCGTAATGCGCAGGGCACACTCAGACGGCTCCCGGCCATGGAAGCAATAATCATTCCAAGGAAAATCAAAGAAGTACTGCTTGAGGGCCTCCCAATCTGCAGCTCCAAAGTGCCACAGGCGTCGTTTCTTTGGAGGGTCCACAGGCTGTACTGGAGCAATAGGACAGGTTAAGGTAATAAGGTTATGATCGAAGGAGCCCAACGGAGAGAAAAGATTAACAGTGTAAGCAGAAGGATTAGTTGTTAGGAAAAGGTCAAGTATGTTGGAACTCTCTCCAAGGCGGTCAGGGATATGGGTAGGGTGCTGTACAAGCAGCTCAAGGTCATTAAGGATAGAAAAGATGTAGGCTTGTTCACAAGGTGGATCAGTGAAAGGATAGGAGAGCCAAAGGTGGTGGTTAACATTGAAATCTTACCTAGAATGGAGATTTCAGAGAAAGGAGAAATGGATAGAATGTGTTCCATCGTAGAAGTAAGATAGTCAAAGAATTTTTGATAGTCGGTAGGATTAGGAGATAGGTAAACAGCACAGGTATATTTAGTCAGAGAATGACAGGAGAGCCGAAGCCAGAGAGTAGAGAATTCAGAAGAATCAAGTTCAGGAACACGAGAGCAAGATAGATCGTTGCGTACATATACACAACAGCCACCTTTGGCTTTGAAATGAGAATAGAGAAAGTAGGAGGATACAGAAAAGGGTTTACTGTCAGTTGTCTCAGACAGCTGAGTCTCAGAAAGACAGAGGTGAGGTTTAGAGGAAAAGAGGTGGTGCTCAACAGAGCGAAAGTTAGAGGAAAGGCCGCGAATGTTACAGAAATGAAGAAGGAGTGAGTCAGACAGTGGTTCCAGGCAGCTCCGAGAGGCGCGTCTCCAGGAAAAAGAGACAGCTGTTCAGTTCCTTGACCATCTCACGGCATACTTAGGCGAGTGGATGGAGAAGGACGAGACTCCCAGCACACGAGAGGGAATGATCGACCTCGTGCTGTACACACAGCTGGAAAAGTCGTGGCCTGCTGAGCTTATGGCCCAGCTCAAGATATCCAAAGTGAAGGATGCAAAACAAATGGTGGAAAAGGCTGATGCTTTCTTTACCGCGTACGGGTACCAAACTCGTAGGCAACAGCCATGGAATAAGAAAGATACTGCTAAGTCTGGTAAGCAATCCCAGACTGAACCCCAGCATCAAGGCCGTTCTCAGAATAATGGCCAAGGTCCAAACAAACCACAGAAGGACCAGGGGCAGAATACACAGAAACCTGACTGGCAGAGGTACAAGCAGTACTCTAACCAGCAGCAGTACCCTAAGCAGCAGCAGTATCAGTCACGCAATCGACAACCCGGATAAACCTTTTCAGCACCAGCCCCAGTGTATGGGAGGCAGGAGGTAAACGCAGCCTTCATTCCCCAACAGTTTAGGTACAACTCCTCATGCACCTAGTTTGGGTACGACCCCTAAGGCATCTAGTCCTGTCAGATTTGAAGAGCTGTGTGCTATGCAGCCTTATCAATGGCTGGCCGCTTCCTCCACAGGCCTTCGCACAGGTACCAGTGCCTTCCTTGTTCAGCCAGGGTTTGTGGGAGGTGTTTCTGTTAATGTTCTGAGAGACAATGGTTCCTCAGGTTGTACTGTCAGGCAGAGTCTTGCTCATTCTGAAGATTATACAGGCAGACAGATCCAAGCTCAGCTTTTTGATGGATCAGTGAGATTGTTCCCTGAGGCTCGTATCCAGGTAGCATCTCCCTTTTACACAGGTTCAACAGTTGCAGTTGTTATGCAAGAACCTACGTTTGACATCATTATAGGTAATATACCAGGTGCCAAGTTTAGTTGCACCGCAGGTGTCACTACTCAGACTTCAGCTGCAGTAACACGAGCCATGGCCGAAGCTCCAAATCGTGTCACCCCGGTGGCTATTGCATTGCTGCAAGATCTGATTTGTAGTCAAGATGTTGTCCAAGAACAACAGTCTGACCCAACACTTGCTGTTGTGTAAACAAAAGGGTAAAGTGACCAAGTATTCACGGGGTGGACGAGCCAGGTTCCTTCGCAAACAAGGACGGCTCTACCGTGAGTCACGAAAACTCGAGGGCAAGGTTCGACTGCAGTTTGTCGTTCCAGCGAAGTACCGCCAAGCAGTATTAGAATGGGGTCATTGTTCAGCATCAGGTCATATGGACAAAAAGAAAACCCAAGGCCGTATCCGTGCTGACTTTTTCTGGCCAGGAATGGGACAGGAAATAGACAGTTTTGTGAACTCCTGCAATGTGTGTCGACGTACCACCATTCAGGAAAGTTTCCTTCCTGCGCCGTTTGAACCCACGCCCATAATCTCTGAGTTGTGTGAGAGAGAGGGCAGTGGTAATGTGGGTGCAGACCTGACATCTCACTCGTTGGCCCCACAGGACATAATATGTCTGTGGTCTGTACATACATATGTACCGTAGCTCATAAGTGCACAACCACGGCGATCCCAACCGAGGACACCGATGATGAATGTGCAGTCACGGCGATCCCAACCGAGGACACCGAGGACAAATGGGCAGTCGCGGCGATCCCAACCGCAGACACCGATGACGAGCCCTTTATTAGGCGTAACTATAGGTTAAAAAGGGCACTATTAAGGAAATAATGGCGACCTTCTATGTACGAAACTTGCTGTTAACTGATTTTCAGCTAAAGTGTACTTTCTGTTGTGTATGGGTTGATTGCTGGGTGGACGAAATTGTAATTTATTACAAATTCTCACACTGACACTATTGATGTTCCACCTTGACTCATTCCACAGGTACAGTTGCTGGATGAAGCATGTCACGAATTTTCTACATTGTAACGTTGTGTTGAGTGAGTCGTGACATCGTCCCGTAAATTTGAATTGTCTGATGGCGCGGTAGCCGTTACACGTCGGCGCGCGCACCTCCCACGCTCGTCGCGCCGCCGATTTAAATGAGAGCTCAGTTTGCTTGTAGACACGGCGCGACGCGGGACGCCTCTCTAGGCTCTGTGCTTTTCTAGCGTTTTCAGATTTCAGCTTGTATTGGCGTGTCTCCTGCAGCCCCACCCACTTTGGTGATCGTCACAGCAGCTCTGTTTCATCCATACCGATCAGTATTTTCTGGTTTTTTCCTAGGCTAAGCTTTTTGAAATATTTAGCCGTTATCTGAGTGTTTGAGCGAGTGAGTGCATTCCTTACTTGATTTGAATTTCATGTAACGTAAATTCATTTCTTTGTAATTAATAAATTCACAGTTCTTTTCTTGAGCTTTGTTAAAGTTGTTAACTGTGTTTGATTACTCCACTCTATTAATTAATACAGTTTGCTACTCTGCGTTAGCACAACTTTTGAATTAAATCACGGCCGGTACTTAGGCCAGCTTTGACATCACTATAAATCCGTTGTGTTAGCTAGGAGTTGGCTCAGCCAAGAGCCTGTTATTATTATTATTATAATTTTTTTTGATTGTTGGGGGGGGAGAAGAAACTTTCTCATAGGCCAACGGTACAATATTGCAGCTCAATATTGCAGCTCTGCTGCGTGCCGTTGAGGAAGTTTGTAATTCTCGACCCTAGAGAATTGACATAGCACACTTAGCTATACATTGTATACCAGTTATACAATAATTCATTATTTCTTGGGAATACTTAAATTTCCCCTGACATCTGGCGACACGCCAAAGTAAAAATCTCATTTTCCCCTGACAAAGCAGATGTCCAGGACCATTGACTGTCTCTGCTGCACGCTGCCACCTCTCCTCTGCCCTCATCGCCTTTATTATTGCATTAATTTGTATCATTATTATTGCTTTACACTTAGGTATAGTTACACTACAACTATTACACCTACACCGTGTATCACATACACCACGCTACATAACAATTAGTTGTCAATGTAAATGTAGCGAACTTTCACTCAGTTTGACCTGAGTACTGGATTTTTCACTGTCGTCTCGGAGTTTTTCCCTCAAGCTTGCTTCTCTTAACGTAAATACGAGGTTTTTACGCTCATTAGGCGACAGTGCTTTTCTCCTGTAACAGGTACACACACCACAGTGTGAATCTTGTGTGACTGAGTTAGGGTGTATATATATATATATATATATAATGTCAAATTTTTCCAGAGTAGAATTTGATTTTTCAGGGGCGTAATGTCACGAATTTTCTACATCGTAAAATTATGTAACGTAAATTGTGACATCGAGTGATTTTGCGGGAGCAGCGAATGATTCTGAAATGCACGAGATTTCGCTCATTCTCTCAACCATCAGCTCGCATACTTATATTCGGTTCAAGTTGTCAAAACTTTCGTCATTCTTTCGCGAGTGATTGTTTTTATGTGCAGACGGTGCATTCCTCTGAGCGATAATTTCTGAATTATTGCTTCCACCTCCCTGGCCATTGCCCGGCCACACCCTTTCACACGCTCCTCACGTCGGACACTCAAAACCTTAGCCAGTCTGTCCTGTAGTGTTGGTGCGTGCGGGTTATGCTTTACGAAAGCTTGAGTGATCACTTTTCTTAGCGATTTCAGATCTCAGCTTGTATTGGCGTGTATTCCCGAAGCTCCCACCTGCTTGGTGATCATCTACAGCAGCATGGTCTTCTATACCGATTAGTATTTCCTTTTGTTTTCCTAGGCTTAAGTTTTGGGGTTATTTAGCTATTTGTCTGAGGGTTTGAGTGAGTGCGTTTCCCTTTCTTGATTCGAATTGGAGTCATGTAACATAAATTTACTTTCTTGTATTCAATAAATTTACAGCTCATTTTCTTGAGCTTTGTTAAATGTAACAGTCGTGTTTAATTTTCCCACATGTTTGGTACACTTTTGCTACTCCACGTTAGCACAACTCTTTATATTAATCACGACTGGTACTTAAGCCAGCTTTTGGGTATTAATCCTTAAATCCATTGTGCTAGGTAGGAGTTTGGCTCTGCCAAGATCCTGATTATTATTATTGTTATTAATTTTTGAATATTAAGGGGAGATACTAACTTTCTCAGACGCCAACAGAACTGGAGTACAGCCTACTTGAGCGATTAGTCTCTGCTGTGTACTGTTGAGGAAGTCTATAAATTCTCGACTCTAGAGAATTGGCGAAGTAAGCCAGCATGAAAGTGAAATCGCTACTTGATTTCACGAGTCTATTCTCTCGTAATAAATAACTCGATAGTCATTCCTAGCACACATAGCAATACAATGTATACTCCAGTTATACAATATTACAGTTTCCCCCTGACAACCGGCAATACAGTGTTGTTACATGACAGGTGTACAGTATACTGTATATAGATCCCTCAGTATCATTTTCGTAAAATAGAGTGGCTCATAAGAGCGATTATTGAGTTTTGTGTGTGTGTGTGTGTGTGTGTGTGTGTGTGTGTGTGTGTGTGTGTGTGTGTGTGTGTGTGTGTGGTATATTGCAGACATTTAGATCGAGAAGATTTGTTACCAGATTCGCCTGGTGAGAAAACACTCGAGGTTTAATCTTATATGAAAGTAATGTAGGTGAAGGGCTTTGAGGTGCAACAAACAATTACGGCGATCAATAGCGCGTTTGTGTGTGTGTGTGTGTGTGTGTGTGTGTGTGTGTGTTTGTGTGTGTGCGTGTTTGTGTGTGTGTGTGTGTGTGCAAGGCAGTACAACTGGTAAAGGAATGTTCTGTATAACAAGTATGCCATCTGATTTATTTTAATGGTGCAGAAACGTACACATTGTTGTCGTCAGTAACCTGATGTCCTATGGTTATCCAGTAAGCATGTTTTGCTTTGTGTGATGCACCAAAATACTCTAAGCTATGTGCTAGCAGACACACATCAGAACACGTACTGCGTAGCACTGGGGAGTGGGAAAGAATGTGTGTATCATGTGGTGTGTTGCAGCCTACAACACCAACAAGCTGTAAGCGATATGTTGAGGAGGAATACACGTCGTGGAGACGGGAGAGGGAGTTGGGGGGTTGAGGGGTAGGAAAGGATAAGCAACTGGGCTGTTTAAATTCTCTGCAATTGCTCATCTCTTCTCCATTGTGTGTCAATGTGTTAATGGTAGACAATCCTGCACCAGAATTATACACAATAATAACATATTGTCACAGATAATCAACAAAGTGCTGACGTGAACACTGGAATTAATGAAGTGAATATCTAATATTATCTTCCACTATGGTGCTGTAAATATTCTGGACAACAAAAAAGCTTGTGTCTCATTCTTTTTAAAGAATTAATTCCGTCCAGCTATAACCTATAATTCATTCAGTTATATTTACTGTATTAAATAAGTAACAAGAGGGAAATCCCTGAGAGCGAAACACCCTCGTCCACCAACTGATCAGGGGGCCGAACATTTGACTTTACTCTGTGATCTTTCCCTGGGACCAAATGCTCTCAGATATGAATTGTTTCATTCCCGTCTGACCCTTAACCTATCCATTAAGTCTGGTGCGCATTAGACCAAAAGCGTCTGAGCTGATCTTGTCCTTTGACCTTTCCCTGTGACCTTGCACAGTGATTGGTGGTTTTCGATATCGAATCTCGATATTCCTGTCTTCGTCCACAACATCACACAAACTTTTGTTAAACGCACATTAAAAAGAATTAGTTGATATTGCAATGTTCCCTTGACCACTGACCTACTGTCTTCAGAAGCAATAGGTAAACTCTTTGGCTGACCCTCAACCATTCCACTAAGCTTGGTCCAGATTAGAACGAAACTGTGGTAATCATTTTGCTCATGAACATACACATGGGTCGAAATTTGACCTTGCCCTGTGACACTGACCTTAGATTAGTTGTTCTCAAAATCTAATCTCTTCGTTCTTGTCTTACCCTCAATCTTTTACAAATTTGGTTTTAATCGGATAAAAAAAAAGGTTGACCTTAGCACTTTGATCAAACCCTGTGACCTTTATATGGTTTCAAAACAATGTCCATCACTTGCCTGACTCACAACGATTAAACTAACTTTGATTAAAATAAGATAAACTTAACAAAAATCACAGACAAACAAACACATCACTTTGAAGTAAAGACAGCAACTCCTCTTAAATCCCAAACACAGTGTAATAAGTTAATATAGCACTACAACACAGCCTGGCAAATGAAGTCCCTTGTAAAAGACTAGTGCAAAAAAGGATTAGCCTGTGAGAATGAGTGCTCGAAAGAGTGTTTGTATTAGGGTAAGTGTGATACAAGAGGAAGAGTTGGGAGTAAGAGTGTGTGACAGGATGTGAAAGGGCGAAGAACAAGATCGTGTGTGTAGGAAGGAGAGGTTAAAGGGGAAAAATTTTAAGCAAAGGGAAGGCAACTTGGGGAGAAAGAGAGAGCAAAAAGCTAAGTGACGTTGAGAAAGGAGCATGATGTGTTGCAGTACACCGTGTGTGAAGGAAGAATAGTATAAGGGAGAAGGGAAATTCGAGGAGTACCGTACTTTTAATACTGTACTGTATGTGTAAAATGTGGAGAGAGAGAGAGAGAGAGAGAGAGAGAGAGAGAGAGAGAGAGAGAGAGAGAGAGAGAGAGAAGGGGGAGTGCATGACGGAGTGAGTCTAGGAGAACGTGCGTAAGAGCTAGGAGAAGTATATATCAGAATGAAGGAAAGGGGGGCTTCTTTTCATATGAACATTAAATTCTTCGTCATTTAATTTTTCGTATTCACAGTATGCGTCAATAAAGTTAGTAATAATTTTTAAATACATAATTTCTTTCACGATCATCCCCATTAGTAGATGATCAAGGAGATGTGGAATCGCTCGAACCGTTCAAACTCCGTCTGCTTCTCTGCCTAATATTTACCGAATT
>JAGKTI010024834.1:0-14212 GCA_018397915.1 Birgus latro | reverse complement strand
TATACTTATATTACACCTATATTACACCTATATTACTTATATTACACTTAAAAGTTATGCTTAAATTACGGCACTACACGGGTACATCCTCCAGAAAAAAAGATTTAAACATCATAAGTGTTCATACAATACATTCTTCTACACTTCTTAGAGACCTGTGTGCGGACGGGTCAGACTTATCCAACTTGATTGTGAATTACTCTATGAACTCCAGATTAAGACAGTGTTCTCACTATCTGATACTCCCATAAGTGGCACCTGTTGGTCCACGAATTATTTGAGTACCCCAGGGAGTCGTTTCTCTGTCACCAATTAACTCCCGAATATTCAGTAGAAAAATGTGCTCCAGTCAACCTCCTGCCTGAATGCTAACATGGTCGTCTCACCTGGACAAACCCATACTCTCGCTGCTAGGATCGTCCCAGGGGCGCTTCACATGCATTCAACCCACTACCACATTTACGCTCTCCATTCATACTTCCTTGTGCTTCCAGCTCTCCACCTAGTAACTGACGAGCGCCTGTCAGGTCCTGAAGTCACTGTTACACCCTAGGCCGTGCTGACTGTAGAGTGACAGGATACCGGTTACCCCTCGAATTCAAGCAACATAATATTCCCACTGAACTGGGCTACACCCATGACACATACTCCGATTAACCACAAACACGAGATTAAACTCTCTCTCTGAACTCGCGAACTAACACAGTCAGTAGTCAGACGGTCCGACCTACACACACTTCCCTATCCAACACTTAACTAAATATTACCATAACCATCTTATCAACACTTCATCACACTATAACACTTTAACATTCCTCAATTAGTCTGCGTGGAGGTCGTCTTTCACGTGGTGGTAATTGTTCATCCTCTGGATCAGGTATGAACGCTTCATCCAGGGGTTCTAAAAGCCACTCTTCCCCTCCATAATAGGGTTTTACTTGTCCGGCAGCTCTTTGCAACACTTTCCCTGTGAATACATTTTCTATCACATATACGCTTCCTTCC
This sequence comes from Birgus latro, assembly GCA_018397915.1. Lineage (NCBI taxonomy): Eukaryota > Metazoa > Arthropoda > Malacostraca > Decapoda > Coenobitidae > Birgus > Birgus latro. The sequence goes on along the minus strand of JAGKTI010024834.1, from coordinate 13,207 downwards.
ATTAACACTTCCACCACATGATACGGACCATCCCACTTCACGTTAAGTTTACAACACGTGCCAGGAATCACTGTTTCTTTCTTGACCCATACAAGAGTACCGACTTCAACTACTTGATTTTTCCGCCTTCTATTGGCTACGTCTCGGTACCTTCTCGACATTTTCCGGTGAGTGTTCCGTATGAGGGCGTGAGCTGTGGTGATCTCGTCCTCCTCGCCATCGACTGAGGGTAATGACGCACTGACCAGTCTGGGAGGGTGGCGAGAAAAGAAGGCGAAGTACGGTTGCTGACCCGTTGATGTATGCACCGCCTGGTTCATGGCAATCTGACAAGACTGGAGCAATTGGGGCCATTGGAGAGGGTGGCCCTGACATAAAGCGGAGAGGACGTATTTCAGGGTCCTGTGCATCCTCTCAGTCACTCCATTTCCTTGGGGATGATAAGGGGTCGTATAGTACAAAGTGATTTGGTGTCGCTGGCAAAACCGCTGGAACTCTTGACTGGTGAACTCGCCTCCATTATCCAGGACTATTCCACGGAGAGTGCCATAATCTGCCACATAATGCCCTAGCTTGTCTGTGATTTGTGTGGTCTGTTTAGTTGTAAGGGGGAAAAAACCTGACAAAACGACTATAATGGTCCACTACTGTGAGCACATAGCGATAACCCTGGGTTCCAGCAACCATGTCTGTGAGATCTATACCAATCCTCTCCAGTGGTTTACTCACTGGGGATAATTCCTTCCACTGTTGCTGCAATCCAGTGTTCTGCTTAAATCTTTGGCAAGTTACACATTTTTTAACATATTCACATACATCCACTTTAAGGTTTTGCCAATAATACAGTTCTTCAGCTTTCTTAATAGTTTTCTTCTGCCCTAGATGTCCTGTCAATTCATGGGCGCGTTGCAATGCCTGAACGACTAAGGTACGAGGAACTATGAGACTATAATGAAGACTACCGTCTGCCTTTACACGAACATAATACAATATTTCTTCTACCAAGGCAAACTGATCTAAAGTATTCTTTGGCAGTCTTTTAGTGGGAAGCCTACCACCTTCTAAATACTGCGAAAGTTCTCCCCATACTGGTTCTACTCTCTGGCGATCTCTCATCTGTTCTCGGTTCAACCCAAGCCAGGTGGCTTCAGGCGATCGGACTACCACTCGAACTGGGCGTGATAACTGATCCGCAACAAAATTATCCTTACCTTTGAGATATTGTATATCATAATTGTACTCTCTCATTTCCAGTATCCATCGGTTCATTCTTGGTGATTTAGTCCTGCGTTTGAATATGCTGGTTAGTGGTTGGTGATCTGTGATCACTGTGAACCGTGTACCCCATAAGTAATGGTGATAATTTCGGCATGCAAGAACTACTGCTAGAGCTTCTTTATCGGTGGTTGAATAGCGAGACTCGCAAGGGGTTAGTTTTTTGAGAAATATCCGATTGGCTTTTAGTACCGTCAGCTTGTACTTGACTAAGGACTCCCCCAATGTGGGTGTTACTTGCATCTGTAGTAAGAATGAATGGCTGATCTACTTTAGCTCCAACTAAAACAGGGGCATTGGTAAGGCAAGATTTATGATGTTCAAATGCTTTCTGACATTCGCCCGTCCAGAGGAAAGTGGTCCGTGATTTTGTCAAATTTGTGAGTGGTGTAGCTACGCGTGCGAACGATGGTACATGTTTTCTATAGAATCCGCACATTCCGAGGAATCGTCTCACTTCTTTCACAGTGGTGGGTGGCTTCATTTTAACTATGGCTTCTATATTCTTTGGATCAGGTTTACTACCTTCTGTCGAAATCTGGTGACCCAGGAAAGTCACTTCTTTACATCCAAATTCACACTTACTGAGATTTAGTTTTACACCATTATTAGCAAGCAGTTCAAAAAGTTGTCTTAAGCGATCCAATAGGGTAGGAAAACTGGGGGCCCATAAGATTAAGTCATCTAGGTAGTTTTTAACCCAATCTTTCTGTAGAAGAGGTGTTAGCATATTGACCATTTGTCGTGAGAAGATTGCAGGAGAGCAGCTAAGTCCAAAAGGAAGGCGACGAAAACGATAGAGAGCCACACCATCGCTGAAAGTAGTCAGATCTCGACTCTCCTCATCTAATTAAATCTGAAAATACACCTCTCGCATGTCCAGAGTGACGTAATATTGATGTCCAGCGGCTTGGTCCACTAATTCATCTAGCCGCGGAAGTGGATAGACATCGGCTGCGAGATGCCGGTTTACATGGCGGTAATCGAGGCACATTCGTTTACTCCCATCGGGTTTATTAACCAAGACAATAGGTGATAACCAGGCTGCTGTGGATCTTTCAGTGATCTCTCTATCCTCCATACGTGGAAGTGGATAGACATCGGCTGCGAGATGCCGGTTTACATGGCGGTAATCGAGGCACATTCGTTTACTTCCATCGGGTTTATTAACCAAGACAATAGGTGATAACCAGGCTGCTGTGGATATTTCAGTGATCTCTCTATCCTCCATATCCTTCAACATATCACTGATAATTTGTTTAGCTTGAACACAATAGCGATACATTGGGCCTCGACTGGGCTGAGGATTTTCAACTTTTATATGAGCGGGAGGACCCTTGATCAGACCTAATTCCCCTTGGTCTAGGATAAATAGAGGGTCAAACTTTAGAATTAATTCAGTTAGTTCTCTTCGCTGGTCATCAGTGAGTTGTTGCCATTTCTGTTCATCAATTAAAGCTTTCAATCTCTGACTGCGGGTACCCTTTTGTACGACGTGATCATTCTCGGGTAGAAGGTCGTTTCGTATTTTAGTGATGTTAACTTTGTCAGGGACTGGGCTAGTCACTCTCTCATACGAACCGATGATGGTACCTTTTCGTAACACTTTCACCTATTTAGTGGGGTTAATGAGTGGAACGTAGATGTTGTTTGCCTCGTTTACTTGGACCAAATAAGGGTGACTATTATGACTCATTCTAGACTGTGGATAGATGATAAGATTAGTTGCTGGATCCACTTTCATAGGTATGGACACAAATTTAGATTGGTAAGGGTCTAACTGTAAGGTCGAAAGGAGGTTAATCTGTGAGAAGGTTTGTTTCGGTTTAGATAATACTACGGGTTCATCTTTGACTCTCCTCACCTTGTTCCTCTGTCGACGGATATGGTTCACTACATAAGGTGCACCACCCCAGATCACAACTCTTCACTCCATCCCACATGAGTGTAGCTTGGCTCAACACGTCACATCCCAGGAGAATGTCTGTACTAAGATAGGAGTTTGGTACTACCGGGACCCATTGCTTGTGTACTTTCTCATCACCGACTGCTATTTCAGCTCGCAACATCCCTAGTATTCTCAGAGGTGTGCCTGTGATTCCTTGTAAGCACGGCGGATTTCGACGTGTGTTCAGTTCTCCCCCGATTCGTTTGAATGCGGACTCCTTGATCAAAGTGTAACCACTACCGGTGTCCACGACAGCTTCTAACATTTTCCCATTTGTTATTACACTGATAGTGGGAGATGTTTGACCGCCGGCTAGTCATAACTGGTGAGTCGGTTCCTGAGTTACTACCGGTGAGACGCCTTGAGCTGTGGTGTCGGGACTCCGTCCAGGACACCCGCGTTCACCTCGCCGACATCCGGGCCTGCGACAATCAAAACAGTGTCCAGGAGGGGGTTTTCGCCAACAATCTCTGAGATTGTGAGAGGAAGCTCGACAATGAGCACAGTATTTATCCCTATATACTTTAGGGTTGTTAGGCCGTCCCTTAACTGCTTGTGCCAGGTTAGACTTAAGTTCACTGATCTGGCGCTTTAGATCCTTTACTACTTCTTTCGGTCCGTCTGGATTCGAAATGTTACTCTGTTTCAGTGAGGTAGAAGGTGATAGCTGGTTGTCTGACTCCCTATCTTTCATGCTTCTTTCAGGAGGTAACATATTAACTTGAGAGGTCTGACTCGCTTCCAATAGTTGGCGTTCATTCTCTATTCGATCAATGAATTTCTTTAATGGGTATTCATCATCTAGGAAACCTTCTAATTTACTCCTTGATGGAAGAGGCAATCCATACCACAATTTACGCTTGATTGTTTTGTCTCGGTTAGGGAATCTCTCTCTGGGAAATTTGTGTTCAACGGCCGCATGTTTACAAATATAGCGGTGTGTAAAGGCCTGAGGCGGTTCTACCCAATCGTAGCATGCTGAATCCAATTCCTTCAATAGCATGCTGAATCCAATTCCTTCAATAGCAAACTCTGATCTAAGGATCGCCTTGAATGTTAGCCACGTGGTTACTCGTCTATTAGTCTGGACGTTGTGAATGAACACTGCTAACTCCGAGCTCACTCGACTCTTCGCAATTTGTAAGCGCATTGCATCATCTTAGCTACACTGCTCTACCGCTTCAAAGAACATTTCCAGGCGAGCTGCCGCATCAACACTCTGTAGCTGACTCAGTTCTAGTATTGGAACATCCCGTGGTTTTAGGGGATTCACATTAACCATCGTTGTTTGAAAACGATCTGGAGTCTGAGGACAGGCTAACTTCGGGAAAAACTGCTGCGCCTCAGTCTGATCATACTCATCGTTCTCCTTAGTCTGAATTCCTACACCTTGCCAACTCATGGTGAAAACGGATGGAACACCTTTTACTATTATCAGCTATCTTATCCAGAGTATACACAGACCATGTTGCCACTCTAGCACTCCACTGACTCGTTCATCAGAGAAAAAAGTTCTGGCTTTGGCTCCAGGGGCCCGATGCACTTTCAGTTCCACGTCCGAATTAATATTAAATGACTGAGATATTTGGCTGTGACCTACTAAGGACACTCTTAACATTCTGCGAAATACCAACACTTTTAACTGTGGGAATATACCGATCAGTTTACGATTTTATCACTACTATGAAAAATTTTACCTTCCAGGAGTTCTCTATATAAGATCAAGTGGGCCTCTAGCATGTTACTACCAAATCTATCAAAATATATCCCACTGCATTAGCCCCCAGTGTAAGGGAGGAAAATTTACGTTCCCTTAAAATGAGGTTAATTTATCTAAATCTATCTAAATATACCGCCGCTTTAGTCATCAGTGCAAGGGCGCAGAATTTGACTGTACGAATTTATTTGATGTTTACTGATTACTGATTCTACTGAGGAAGAAATCCTAGATTTATTAAAGAAGATCTCGTAAACTGATTACCTCTAGGAAGAAATACCAACAGGTAGAAGTAGAATTAATTTGGTATGCTGCCACCACCCAGCGACTGCCAGGGGGAAAAAAAGTTATTAGTCCCGTACAGTGGAAGAAGGGACAATGAGGTCTTGGAACAGTAATCAGGGTAGCGTGAGAAAGTATGAAAGCGTGAATTTTATAGATAGTAACATACCTTGCGGGCCACTCGATCTCACAATCAATTTCCCAGAGGAATTTAGACCAAACACATAAGAAAAATTTAATTAACTATAATTTACTATCCTTAATATACATAAAATAAAATTAACCTTCAAACAAGAAAAAGTACTCGTTCACAGAAATACTTCAGTCTCTGATTCCACCAGATTAACTGAGAGATTTAAAGCTCTCTTTTCCAGAGATTATAAATCAAACTGTCTCACATATCACGATACAAATCTCATTAATCGAGAGAATACCACCACTGAAGTTCCTTGGGCTTTTACACTCAACAAGATGTTGATTATACTGCACACAGATGAATTACTCACCCGATACATAATTTACATACATTAAGAATACACACAACTCGACCTCTTAACCCAACACGAGGTACACAGGTAAAGAAAAATAGAATGCTACAAAACTCTGGTGTGACTTGCATAAACCACGGTCTCAAAAGGACTCGTAGTATTTTTCCCAGGCTCACAACTTGTCACCAAGGATTACTCTAGATTAAGTATATTCACCCCTAATTCCCATGGGTTTACACATTATGACATATCTATGTATATGATCGGTTGCACAAGACTGATTCAATAAATAATACCACAGTGCTTGCAATACCCTGTATGTCAGAGAAAAAACCAAGACTACAAAACACAGTCGCTTTTAACTAGAATATTTCACTTTAGGAGAAAAGGCTTTACTAAGTGGACCATACGAATACATATTCGACAACTATGCATAAAGAAATGAACTAAGGGGAACTGTATAAGGGCTTTGGCAATTAGGACTACGAGACTTTTCGTTGACGGCAACCCGACTCCATGAAACCACACCAAACATGTGGACGTCCTGATATGAGATTACAGCTCGAAGTCACATAAAAGAATTGGGGAATATTATCAGACAACTTACTTTAAATATATTGATAGAATGAAAACTAATTATTGAGACATATGGGGGGATATAGGATAAAATTACTCTAGACCGATCTGTGGACGTCCTTCTGATGTGAGTTTAAAGCTCGAAGTGAAGGCTAACGGCAAAGGACGCTCCGTAAATCCCGCGATGTTCTCACAAACGGTTCTGGTTTCGACTTATTACTCTACAGTTAACTTATTATACAATCATCAAAGAACATGCAACAAGGAATTTTCTCTCTCCTCTACTTAGACAAAATGACTTATGATGATTTAAATTTTGTGGCAATAACATGGGTCTAACAGTTTAAACCGAAGCCTAAACTCATGCATTCACTTAATTATTTCCATGCGTCGCCTTTGTCTAGCCTACGTGATCTGGCGAGAGTGAAAAATAAATTAATTTCGTTGCTAACAATGACTTTAATCAATAATCAGACTTTACCTAAGCTCATAGACATTACTATTTAGTCCCAACTACAAAATTCTGAATTCAAAGTGCAAATACAACTTATCGCGAATTTTAAGCTGAATTCTTCGCCTCTTTATCAAAAACAGATCATGAATTTGCGCGTCCACCTCGCTCCACACGGCCTTACATGTTAATAATATTACTATCTTGTTACACTTTAACTAAGATCAAGCCCAAAAAATGAATTACAAGGTCCACTTCCCATACATTGCATCAATTTAAACAGGGTCCAGAACTACACTTACATCATACTAAACTAACGTAAATTACATTTATATTACACTTGCATTATACTTATATTACACCTATATTACACCTATATTACTTATATTACACTTAAAAGTTATGCTTAAATTACGGCACTACACGGGTACATCCTCCAGAAAAAAAGATTTAAACATCATAAGTGTTCATACAATACATTCTTCTACACTTCTTAGAGACCTGTGTGCGGACGGGTCAGACTTATCCAACTTGATTGTGAATTACTCTATGAACTCCAGATTAAGACAGTGTTCTCACTATCTGATACTCCCATAAGTGGCACCTGTTGGTCCACGAATTATTTGAGTACCCCAGGGAGTCGTTTCTCTGTCACCAATTAACTCCCGAATATTCAGTAGAAAAATGTGCTCCAGTCAACCTCCTGCCTGAATGCTAACATGGTCGTCTCACCTGGACAAACCCATACTCTCGCTGCTAGGATCGTCCCAGGGGCGCTTCACATGCATTCAACCCACTACCACATTTACGCTCTCCATTCATACTTCCTTGTGCTTCCAGCTCTCCACCTAGTAACTGACGAGCGCCTGTCAGGTCCTGAAGTCACTGTTACACCCTAGGCCGTGCTGACTGTAGAGTGACAGGATACCGGTTACCCCTCGAATTCAAGCAACATAATATTCCCACTGAACTGGGCTACACCCATGACACATACTCCGATTAACCACAAACACGAGATTAAACTCTCTCTCTGAACTCGCGAACTAACACAGTCAGTAGTCAGACGGTCCGACCTACACACACTTCCCTATCCAACACTTAACTAAATATTACCATAACCATCTTATCAACACTTCATCACACTATAACACTTTAACATTCCTCAATTAGTCTGCGTGGAGGTCGTCTTTCACGTGGTGGTAATTGTTCATCCTCTGGATCAGGTATGAACGCTTCATCCAGGGGTTCTAAAAGCCACTCTTCCCCTCCATAATAGGGTTTTACTTGTCCGGCAGCTCTTTGCAACACTTTCCCTGTGAATACATTTTCTATCACATATACGCTTCCTTCCATTAACACTTCCACCACATGATACGGACCATCCCACTTCACGTTAAGTTTACAACACGTGCCAGGAATCACTGTTTCTTTCTTGACCCATACAAGAGTACCGACTTCAACTACTTGATTTTTCCGCCTTCTATTGGCTACGTCTCGGTACCTTCTCGACATTTTCCGGTGAGTGTTCCGTATGAGGGCGTGAGCTGTGGTGATCTCGTCCTCCTCGCCATCGACTGAGGGTAATGACGCACTGACCAGTCTGGGAGGGTGGCGAGAAAAGAAGGCGAAGTACGGTTGCTGACCCGTTGATGTATGCACCGCCTGGTTCATGGCAATCTGACAAGACTGGAGCAATTGGGGCCATTGGAGAGGGTGGCCCTGACATAAAGCGGAGAGGACGTATTTCAGGGTCCTGTGCATCCTCTCAGTCACTCCATTTCCTTGGGGATGATAAGGGGTCGTATAGTACAAAGTGATTTGGTGTCGCTGGCAAAACCGCTGGAACTCTTGACTGGTGAACTCGCCTCCATTATCCAGGACTATTCCACGGAGAGTGCCATAATCTGCCACATAATGCCCTAGCTTGTCTGTGATTTGTGTGGTCTGTTTAGTTGTAAGGGGGAAAAAACCTGACAAAACGACTATAATGGTCCACTACTGTGAGCACATAGCGATAACCCTGGGTTCCAGCAACCATGTCTGTGAGATCTATACCAATCCTCTCCAGTGGTTTACTCACTGGGGATAATTCCTTCCACTGTTGCTGCAATCCAGTGTTCTGCTTAAATCTTTGGCAAGTTACACATTTTTTAACATATTCACATACATCCACTTTAAGGTTTTGCCAATAATACAGTTCTTCAGCTTTCTTAATAGTTTTCTTCTGCCCTAGATGTCCTGTCAATTCATGGGCGCGTTGCAATGCCTGAACGACTAAGGTACGAGGAACTATGAGACTATAATGAAGACTACCGTCTGCCTTTACACGAACATAATACAATATTTCTTCTACCAAGGCAAACTGATCTAAAGTATTCTTTGGCAGTCTTTTAGTGGGAAGCCTACCACCTTCTAAATACTGCGAAAGTTCTCCCCATACTGGTTCTACTCTCTGGCGATCTCTCATCTGTTCTCGGTTCAACCCAAGCCAGGTGGCTTCAGGCGATCGGACTACCACTCGAACTGGGCGTGATAACTGATCCGCAACAAAATTATCCTTACCTTTGAGATATTGTATATCATAATTGTACTCTCTCATTTCCAGTATCCATCGGTTCATTCTTGGTGATTTAGTCCTGCGTTTGAATATGCTGGTTAGTGGTTGGTGATCTGTGATCACTGTGAACCGTGTACCCCATAAGTAATGGTGATAATTTCGGCATGCAAGAACTACTGCTAGAGCTTCTTTATCGGTGGTTGAATAGCGAGACTCGCAAGGGGTTAGTTTTTTGAGAAATATCCGATTGGCTTTTAGTACCGTCAGCTTGTACTTGACTAAGGACTCCCCCAATGTGGGTGTTACTTGCATCTGTAGTAAGAATGAATGGCTGATCTACTTTAGCTCCAACTAAAACAGGGGCATTGGTAAGGCAAGATTTATGATGTTCAAATGCTTTCTGACATTCGCCCGTCCAGAGGAAAGTGGTCCGTGATTTTGTCAAATTTGTGAGTGGTGTAGCTACGCGTGCGAACGATGGTACATGTTTTCTATAGAATCCGCACATTCCGAGGAATCGTCTCACTTCTTTCACAGTGGTGGGTGGCTTCATTTTAACTATGGCTTCTATATTCTTTGGATCAGGTTTACTACCTTCTGTCGAAATCTGGTGACCCAGGAAAGTCACTTCTTTACATCCAAATTCACACTTACTGAGATTTAGTTTTACACCATTATTAGCAAGCAGTTCAAAAAGTTGTCTTAAGCGATCCAATAGGGTAGGAAAACTGGGGGCCCATAAGATTAAGTCATCTAGGTAGTTTTTAACCCAATCTTTCTGTAGAAGAGGTGTTAGCATATTGACCATTTGTCGTGAGAAGATTGCAGGAGAGCAGCTAAGTCCAAAAGGAAGGCGACGAAAACGATAGAGAGCCACACCATCGCTGAAAGTAGTCAGATCTCGACTCTCCTCATCTAATTAAATCTGAAAATACACCTCTCGCATGTCCAGAGTGACGTAATATTGATGTCCAGCGGCTTGGTCCACTAATTCATCTAGCCGCGGAAGTGGATAGACATCGGCTGCGAGATGCCGGTTTACATGGCGGTAATCGAGGCACATTCGTTTACTCCCATCGGGTTTATTAACCAAGACAATAGGTGATAACCAGGCTGCTGTGGATCTTTCAGTGATCTCTCTATCCTCCATACGTGGAAGTGGATAGACATCGGCTGCGAGATGCCGGTTTACATGGCGGTAATCGAGGCACATTCGTTTACTTCCATCGGGTTTATTAACCAAGACAATAGGTGATAACCAGGCTGCTGTGGATATTTCAGTGATCTCTCTATCCTCCATATCCTTCAACATATCACTGATAATTTGTTTAGCTTGAACACAATAGCGATACATTGGGCCTCGACTGGGCTGAGGATTTTCAACTTTTATATGAGCGGGAGGACCCTTGATCAGACCTAATTCCCCTTGGTCTAGGATAAATAGAGGGTCAAACTTTAGAATTAATTCAGTTAGTTCTCTTCGCTGGTCATCAGTGAGTTGTTGCCATTTCTGTTCATCAATTAAAGCTTTCAATCTCTGACTGCGGGTACCCTTTTGTACGACGTGATCATTCTCGGGTAGAAGGTCGTTTCGTATTTTAGTGATGTTAACTTTGTCAGGGACTGGGCTAGTCACTCTCTCATACGAACCGATGATGGTACCTTTTCGTAACACTTTCACCTATTTAGTGGGGTTAATGAGTGGAACGTAGATGTTGTTTGCCTCGTTTACTTGGACCAAATAAGGGTGACTATTATGACTCATTCTAGACTGTGGATAGATGATAAGATTAGTTGCTGGATCCACTTTCATAGGTATGGACACAAATTTAGATTGGTAAGGGTCTAACTGTAAGGTCGAAAGGAGGTTAATCTGTGAGAAGGTTTGTTTCGGTTTAGATAATACTACGGGTTCATCTTTGACTCTCCTCACCTTGTTCCTCTGTCGACGGATATGGTTCACTACATAAGGTGCACCACCCCAGATCACAACTCTTCACTCCATCCCACATGAGTGTAGCTTGGCTCAACACGTCACATCCCAGGAGAATGTCTGTACTAAGATAGGAGTTTGGTACTACCGGGACCCATTGCTTGTGTACTTTCTCATCACCGACTGCTATTTCAGCTCGCAACATCCCTAGTATTCTCAGAGGTGTGCCTGTGATTCCTTGTAAGCACGGCGGATTTCGACGTGTGTTCAGTTCTCCCCCGATTCGTTTGAATGCGGACTCCTTGATCAAAGTGTAACCACTACCGGTGTCCACGACAGCTTCTAACATTTTCCCATTTGTTATTACACTGATAGTGGGAGATGTTTGACCGCCGGCTAGTCATAACTGGTGAGTCGGTTCCTGAGTTACTACCGGTGAGACGCCTTGAGCTGTGGTGTCGGGACTCCGTCCAGGACACCCGCGTTCACCTCGCCGACATCCGGGCCTGCGACAATCAAAACAGTGTCCAGGAGGGGGTTTTCGCCAACAATCTCTGAGATTGTGAGAGGAAGCTCGACAATGAGCACAGTATTTATCCCTATATACTTTAGGGTTGTTAGGCCGTCCCTTAACTGCTTGTGCCAGGTTAGACTTAAGTTCACTGATCTGGCGCTTTAGATCCTTTACTACTTCTTTCGGTCCGTCTGGATTCGAAATGTTACTCTGTTTCAGTGAGGTAGAAGGTGATAGCTGGTTGTCTGACTCCCTATCTTTCATGCTTCTTTCAGGAGGTAACATATTAACTTGAGAGGTCTGACTCGCTTCCAATAGTTGGCGTTCATTCTCTATTCGATCAATGAATTTCTTTAATGGGTATTCATCATCTAGGAAACCTTCTAATTTACTCCTTGATGGAAGAGGCAATCCATACCACAATTTACGCTTGATTGTTTTGTCTCGGTTAGGGAATCTCTCTCTGGGAAATTTGTGTTCAACGGCCGCATGTTTACAAATATAGCGGTGTGTAAAGGCCTGAGGCGGTTCTACCCAATCGTAGCATGCTGAATCCAATTCCTTCAATAGCATGCTGAATCCAATTCCTTCAATAGCAAACTCTGATCTAAGGATCGCCTTGAATGTTAGCCACGTGGTTACTCGTCTATTAGTCTGGACGTTGTGAATGAACACTGCTAACTCCGAGCTCACTCGACTCTTCGCAATTTGTAAGCGCATTGCATCATCTTAGCTACACTGCTCTACCGCTTCAAAGAACATTTCCAGGCGAGCTGCCGCATCAACACTCTGTAGCTGACTCAGTTCTAGTATTGGAACATCCCGTGGTTTTAGGGGATTCACATTAACCATCGTTGTTTGAAAACGATCTGGAGTCTGAGGACAGGCTAACTTCGGGAAAAACTGCTGCGCCTCAGTCTGATCATACTCATCGTTCTCCTTAGTCTGAATTCCTACACCTTGCCAACTCATGGTGAAAACGGATGGAACACCTTTTACTATTATCAGCTATCTTATCCAGAGTATACACAGACCATGTTGCCACTCTAGCACTCCACTGACTCGTTCATCAGAGAAAAAAGTTCTGGCTTTGGCTCCAGGGGCCCGATGCACTTTCAGTTCCACGTCCGAATTAATATTAAATGACTGAGATATTTGGCTGTGACCTACTAAGGACACTCTTAACATTCTGCGAAATACCAACACTTTTAACTGTGGGAATATACCGATCAGTTTACGATTTTATCACTACTATGAAAAATTTTACCTTCCAGGAGTTCTCTATATAAGATCAAGTGGGCCTCTAGCATGTTACTACCAAATCTATCAAAATATATCCCACTGCATTAGCCCCCAGTGTAAGGGAGGAAAATTTACGTTCCCTTAAAATGAGGTTAATTTATCTAAATCTATCTAAATATACCGCCGCTTTAGTCATCAGTGCAAGGGCGCAGAATTTGACTGTA
>JAGKTI010024833.1:0-14212 GCA_018397915.1 Birgus latro | reverse complement strand
TTCCTTACTGCATCCATCTCAGTTAACATCCTTCCATCCTCTGCTTTTACTCACTATTCCTTCCCAGACTCTCCCTTTCACACCCTTTTCACCTCCTTCCAAAACATTTTCTTATTTTTTTGAAAATTATTAGTCAACCACCTACCCCACCTATCATCTGCTGCCACTTTAGCATCCCGCACAGCCCTTCTCACCTTATTCCTCTTTTGCTTTTTCCTCTCATATGACACCTCATCCTTCCTCTACAACCACACTTCATATGCACGTCTCTTCTCAGCCACAGCCATACTTACTTCCTCGCACCACCATTCATTTCCCTTTCTTACACCACCACCCACTCGTCTCACACCACACACCTCTTCCGCATGCCCCACCACAGCACTCTTAAATAACTGCCATTCCTCCTCTACACTGCCATTCTCCTGATCTTTCATTGTGTTCCACTCATCTCTCAATTTCTCCTGATTCTCTATCATTTCCTCTCTTTTATCCAACTCACTTACTTTCAAAACCTCCCTGCCATACCTAACTCTCCTAGCTCTCACCCATCTTTTACCTAGTCTCAACTTTCCCTCCACCAGGTAGTGGTCAGACATATCTCCACCCTCCCCTCTCAAAACTCTCACATCCAACAATCTTCCTATTACATTCCTGGACACAACCAAATAGTACATCAATACTCCATCAATAACCCTTCCACCCTTCTGTCTCACCCATGTATACTTATAAATATCTTTCTTCTCAAACAAGGTATTTCCAATCACCATCTCTCGCTCAGAGCACATCTCCAGCATTCGTTCCTCATTTTCATTTCTTCCAGGTACACAATGCATACCAACTTCATCTTCAACTGCTACATTTCCCACTCTAGCATGTAGATCTCCCATCATTACCACATTCACATTTGCTCCAAATCTCTGCAAACTCGTCAACATCATGTCAGAAAGAATCCCTCTCTTGTTCATCCTTTTCACAACCAGGCCCATATCCACTCACAAATTCCCACAACTCACGTTCAAATTTCGTTTACACCCACATCAGTCTCGATGACACCTCCTTCCTTTCAATCACACACTGCTGTACTTCCGGGCTCACTAACAAGGCCACACCTTCTCTTGCCCTTCCTCTATCAGCACCTGACAATCTTCCATTCACACATCCAAATATAGACTCACCTTTCCCTTTCATCTTTGTTTCACTCATAGCTAACACATCCAACTTTCTTCTCACAAACATTCTCGCAATCTCCTCTCTTTTAGCCTCAATCGTACTACATCCTGACGCATTCATAGACCCAACCTTCAGGGTACGGGGATAACTCAATCCCCCATCCATTTCTCTGGCCTGTCTCTTTTTTTAAAAAAAAAAAAAAACAGAGCAGGGGGTCCCTGGTCCCCTCACCCCACCCTTTTAGTCACCTTTTACGACACCGCAGGAAATACTGTGGCGGAATTCCTCCTAACGCAACCTGGCCGCAGAGTAGTAGTACCACTCCACAGTGCGGCCAGATTGTGTCCTCCCCGTCTATATAGACAGATACATAGATGTGTCTGTTTGTGTGTGTGTGTGTGTTTGTGTGTGTGTGTGTGTGTATGTGTGTGTGTGTAATATAATGCTACATACAAAGGGAACATCACCGATACTTATCACAAACTAAGGCGTCGAGGCAAATTACAATCCTTCTAAGGGTCAGATGTGTAAACAATGAACGGGCACCAATGCACTCCCGTCCTTCGAGGGCGAACTCTTGGCAGGCGAGAATGGAAGTCTCCAGTGGAGATGGCCAACACCCTTGAAATATCAAAGACAACAGATTCATTATGCCTGACTCGGTGAGCAGAAAGTGGAGACCTGAACAACAACCCATGGAGACGACCACCAATGAAGACCACGGCCCAAGACGATCGACAGATAAGTGATATGAAGCACATGTAAAATTATCCTGTAAATTAAAAGACATTCCAGGTGCATGAAAAGTTGGTTTTAAAGAAAGCAATAAGTTCAGGTCAGGGTAAAACATCCAAGTCACACAATTTGTCTATGGTCTTAGCTTTCGACTCTACCCTGTAACCTTTACCTTAGACCGAGTGTCCAAAAATCCAATTACCATATGTATTCCCGTCCTTCAAACACTGAACGTATATTCGTTCAAATTTGATTAAAGATGTTTACGTTGACCCTGTCTTCACGACATTGACCTTTTCATTGTTGTCCTCTATGTTGAATCACTTCATCCTTATCTGACATTAACTCCTTCCAGGCTTTGTCCAAAACTAGCTGAGACAAAGGACTGAATCATTGCCATTGCCCTGCGTCCCTTGTCTTTGGCCAACGGTTCCGAAATATTCAGTCCATCCTAAGTTGACCCTAAACCTTTTTACCACATTCGGTCAACATCGGGTAATATGAAGTTAACTGACCTTGTCCTTGAGCAATGACCTTGTTTGGCCATAATTCAAAACCGCTTCTGCTTAGTTTTTAATATATCCCTTATTTATGATATTCCATTCAGTAAGATTTCCACACCCAGGAGGATAGACAGACAAACCTACTGGACCAAGAACATACCCCACTGCATAACAACCATGGGTGTAACAGCACGCCAAATGACATTTGTCCTACTTTCCCAGTAACAGATACAACGCCCATAACATCTATGAAGAAGTACGTAGCAGGCACGTCAAGTGTAACTTGTGGGGATGTGTATGTCTCCATGGCGTGGGTCTGTCTCTCTCTCACTGATGGACGCTATAGAGCAACAAAGCATGTTGAAATTCTTGAGGAGGAATTTCTACTTTCACTGTCAGCGGGACTACCCTTTTCCCTAGGAGGATACTGTTAGCTCATGAAGAATGCCCAGTGCACACAGACCGAAACGTCCAGAGATGATTTGACGAACATCCACACCTGGAACTACCGGACTCTCAGTATCGGGGATGTAATAAAGATTCAGCAGTGCAGCAAAAAGATATGAGCTAAAGGAAGCAAATAAGAAAAGTATAGTTAATGAGACGAAATGTCTTTGACTCCACCTTGTTGAGAAGGGCTGTATATGGGGAGCTTCCCCACACATAAGATATGTACTTTACACAAGATCGAATAAAACATCTGCATAAAGTCAACAAATATGCAGGAGTAAAGAAGGCAGAGTCGGCTTAGCAAACCTAGTATTTTGGAAGCAGAATTTAAAAGAGAAGTAATATGATCTCTCTAAGATAAATCCCAGGAGAATTAAGTGCAGGTATGCTCTGTGACGACCCATGGTGGAACTGGACATTGTTAAAAAGAAGATACTCCTATGTAAGATTTTGACGGCCAAAAGATGTAAGAACTAAGTTTCTGATGCATTAAAAACAACAAGATTATTTTCACCCCAATCAGAGATTTGAGCCAAGTCAGACACTAGGTGTGCCATAGCCTCATCCCATGTGTGTTGCAACTGCTAAGGTGGACGCTGTGGGAAGCGAATGGAAAGGGGAAGGGTGGAGTCATTATCGTATGAGTGGATGGGGTTAGATGTACAGCTTAGGTCACTGATGAATATAAGGAAGAGTTTAGTTGGAGGCAAAGGATGAGATGGAGGGATGAAGTGGAGAGGCATATGAGAGAGGGGGGTGTGACCTGGGAGGAGGGCAACGAAATGACGGGGGACGGGGGGTGACATGGAGGCGATTTGTTGGTGGCCACCATTTACGGGATTAAGGCGTCTGGCAATAGAGAGATAGATAAACAGAGTTGGTGATAAGACAGAACCAGAGGAACGCCACTATTTACAGCTCTAAGAGAAGAGTGGTGGCCGTCTACAACAGCAGCGATCAGAAAGGAATTTAGAGATGAAGGCACAGAAGGAAAGATAGAAACCATAAGAGGGCAAATGGATATTAAAGTTTTATACCAGACTCTGTTGAAAGGAATGGCAAAGCTTTCGTCAGAGTCCTGCATGGTTACATAAATTTGAAATATACTTTCTAGGATATTGTCATTATGTTTGTCATATCTATGCAAATACTTTTACAGTATATCTGTGGTGGTGAAGAGAAGGGTGAATATCCAACAAGGTAGTGTCAGATGTAAAAAAAAAAAAAACACGAAAACTACCACTATCTATCTATGGTGTATGAAAGTTATACGGCAACTATGATAATAAATTGATAATAAATACACGGTAGGAATATCAGATCATTAGTTGTTCTTGTCTTAGTCAAAAACACCTTGGCCTAAACGTTGTTGGTATTTAATGCTATTATACATATGTGTAGGTAAATTTATGAGTATTCTACTTTTAATCGATCTGTATTTGATGAAACTGAACTAACACAGACGGTGAACGACAGTCAGAATTACAGGGCTGAAACTGACATGAGCGTTTTTTTTGTTTTCACGTAGTTGGGAACATATGGGAGGTCAGAGTCGAAACCTGTCGATGGAGCGAGAGGAACAGACGAGAGAACCTGATGGACAACTGCAAATCGCCAGTTAACAAGGACTAGATGTAGCCGGTGGTCGAGTCGGTAGAGAGGTGGTCTCCTGTTCCATAGGACGCGAGTACGAATCCCAGCTGGGGAAGGGAACAGCATGCGAGTAAAAAAAAAAAAAAACAGACTTCCCTGATCTGCCATGAAACCCACTTGCATGCCGTGGGAACACCCTCACAAGTACTAATACACCAGTGCTGTATAAGACAGTCCTAGAATGGATGATGGGTGTTAGTACTGCAGTAGTGACATGTGGAGGTGTATGGTTACATGATGTCAAAGAATTGAATGTTTCATAGCAATAGTGACACTGTCCAAATGATAATGCCTGACTTCATCCTATATGAAATAAATGGAAATTCAGTATATAAATATAAATATGTATATATTCATTCTCACAACAATAATACAAGTGCTCAATACTCCAAGTATGCAACTCAATACAACAACCACATTCACATACCAATTCACTCCGGTTTTTCAGTGGGAACCAGTTCACACCAACACAGTAAATTATACAGCTATCCTTCGGGCAAGTGGTACTGCTGACCAGGAATGAGAATGTTTGATATCCATCTCACGAATCAGTAAGACAATGTATTTATACGAATTTGTGACACTGCATTAGTATTATATTGGGAACGCTTGGACAATTTTGAAACCCTATAGAATTTCTTTCAGTTAGTTACCCGCTCGCTTTTGCACTCACATTTGAAACGAGTTTTCATAATATCTGTCATTGCTTCGTAAGTGACTGTCTTTTTGTATAGACAGTGCATTTCACTGAGGGATATTTATGTGTAATTGTCGTTCCCATGCCTTGCCTCTGACCGTTGAGTTAAGCCACGCCCATTTCTCACACCCCTGTGCTGGGGAATGTGAACATTAGTTAGTCAGCGTCAGACAGCCACGGGAGTAAGGTGTCGTTGTGCACAGTGCGGAGCAGGACCCTCATCATTGCGACAACAAAGTCTCTAGCAGTCAGCGATTCCCATATTTCCCCCACCGAGTTGGTGATCGGCAGTAGAGGACGTGAGCAGCGAGTTGCAGCGCCTTGAGCAGCAAATGCTCAGGGTGGTAGTATTAAACTACCTCTTCGCACGAGGAACCGTGGAACCTCTTCGTCGCTCCAGTCGTACTTTTAAAGCGAAGAGGCGCGCGAAGAGGTCTCTCGGGGTTAAAAGTACTGGAATATGAGGCAGGAGCATCACCCGCCTCTTCCCAAATATCTTCAAATCTTTTTTTTATACTGATACCATATTCATGTAAGTAGTTAGTACCTTAACACTCACGAAATGCATTTGCAATTTTTAAAATGTTTGTTATCATTTCTTTTGTGTGATACTATCTTTATTTACAGAGTTTTAGGAGACTTGTGTTATACGTTTATGATCAAATTACTGCTACATGCACTTGACTTCTACCATTCCCAGGTTACCTGGGTCTCACACTGTTGTGATCCAGGCAACTTCACCGCTTATTTCCGAGAGCGCTTTATCTAACAGACTTGTACACCATTCCACTTTTCATTACTGTCCTCAGAGAGGCAAGCACATGGTATAATTTAAGGCCGTGGTTAGATTACTGCCATCGCCGCTAAATTCTAGCTGTCGTAATCCTAATCACCTCCTTTCTAGGGTAGCCATAACTTAACCTAAATAACCTAACCTAACATATTTCTAACATAGTTGAAAAATCAAACATAACCGCTAAATTCTAGCGACTTTAACTGAACTGTTGTAGTATTAACCTAACCTAACCTAAACTGACCTGACCTAACCTAACCTATTTCTAACCTAACTGAACCACCAAACAGAACAGCTAAATTTCAGCTGCCGTAATCCTAACCATGGTTAGGATTATGGAAGTCACTGCTAAATTCTAACTGCCATAATCCTAATCAGGGCCTTAAAATTATACCACGTGCTTACCTTTCTGAAGACAGTAATGAAAAGTGGGATGGTGTACAAGTCTGTTAGATAACCTGACCTGACCTAACCAAACCTATTTCTAACCTAACTGTGTAATGCCATTTATCTTGCATATAATATAAGTAGTATAAGAGTAATTTAAGTTAGTACAAGTATAGTGTAGGTATATGATGTATGTAATTTACATTAGGTTTTGTATGTGATAAGTGTGTATTCTGGACCATGTTAAGATGTTGCAAAGTGTGAAGTGGACTTTGTAATTCATAGTTTGGGCTTGATTTGAGTAGAAGCAACTGGTCAAGGAGACGGGCACAGAAGCATCTGGTTTCGATAGAGTGGTACAGATAGTTTATTTGGGACTTATATTGGCGAAGAGTCATATTTACACCTAGAATTCAGAATTTTGTACTTGGGCTTGTGGTTGCTGTATTATTCTACTAAATAACGTTGTCTAAGAACTGATTATTGATTATTGTCATAGATAACTGCGAAAATTAATTTATTTCGCACATACCTCAGTTGATGATTAACGCCGCGGACAGAACAAAGAGAAATTGTATCAAACCGTGATTTCAGGCATCGTATGTTAAATTGTCAGATCTATGTTATTGCCACAAAATTTAAATCATCATAAGTCATATTTTTATAAGTAGAGTAAGGCGCACGTTTTTTGTTGCAAATTCTTGTGCGATGATATAACATGGAGACCGTAACGTAATTAGTTGAAGTTGTTCCCAGGTAGAGAAAACGTAGCGAGTGTTAGAGCAGGCAGTTAGCTTTCTGCCCGCTAAGCGCCACTCTCCAGTAAAACCTCGTTGTGTGTGGACGTTCCAGGTATTGTCCTAGTATTCACGTTATTTCTTCCTTATACGTCATCATAATTAGTTGTCGTTATAACTATATTGAAAGTAAAGTATCTGATCATATTATCAAAACCCTATGAGTCTCCAGTAAAACCTCGTTGTATGTGGACGTTCCAGATTGAACCGGCAAGTGACGCTGGGTCATGGAGTCAGCGCCGGCCATTGTATCGAGAGTCACAACGACCAGTGCCCAAAAGCCCTTTACACTAATTGTCACTTAGTCTATTTCCAATACACAGTACAGTCAAAGTCGGCTGGTCCACTTAGTAAGCTTATTATTTATAGAAATGTAATATATTGGTTATAAGTGCGAGTGAGGCTGTGTGTGTGTGTAGCCTTGCCATGTGGTGTGCCGGGTGCGCTGAGATTGCATTCTGTGTTATTCTTGGTTTATGTATATTTTTCCTAGATATGTTATGTGGTGTAACCCAGGAAAATAGGGATGATTTCTTTAGAATTGGAGTAAACAGTGTAAGACGTGTAACTGGGTATCACTACGAGTCCTTGTGAGACCGTGGTTTATGGGAGTTTCCCCTATTGATGAAGTTTTCTATGATGCAGTCGGGTTGAGTAAATTACCATGTATTGCGTTAGGCTTGTCATGTGTTTTATAAACTGTGTGGAATAGAGCTTCCATTCTCTTACAAATATTCTGGAGTATCGGAGACAATTGATTTATTAAGGCCCAGTAATTAAATCTTGCTTGATATTTATTCTGTGTAATTTAAGGTCAATAATATAGATAAGTAAATTTTAATAGAATGTGTTTGTTATAATCCTATGGGGTAGTATACGTATAGACTGAGTGGCCCGCAAGGCATGTTGCATCTAAAGAACCACGCTCTCCTATAGAATTCTCACGCTACCCCGTTATTGCCATAGGCCGGTTGTCCCTCTTCCATCATACGGGACTAATATTATTAATACTTTTTTTCCCCGGCAACTGCTGGGTGGTGGCAGCGATACCAAATTATTTTAATTATTAACGAGGCCTTCTTAATGTTCTGGCAGTAACGGAAAACACTGTAATAATACTTAAATCAAGTTTAAGTCAAATTTCTCTCTATAATTCAAATTCCCTACAAGGGACCGGAAAATGTCGTGCCCCTACACTGGTGTTCACATCGGTGGGATTATTTATTCAGTATCAGCCAAAATTCTCGCATTAGACTGGTTGGCAAAGTGGTGTGATTGAATAATTCATATTCAATGGTTGCTAATTTTCGCGCCCCTACACTAGCGACAAAAGCGGTGGGATTTAGATGAATATTGTTGAATATCGGTGAGAAATTAGATGAATATAAGTGGCATATTAGTAGTAAATAGTTAATTGGTATAACATGCTAGAGGCCCACTCGATCTTATATAGAACCCCTGGGATGTGTATATACTGGTTAAGTAGTTAATAGTAGCGTTCTTCCTGTTTCACCATGAGTTGGCAGGATGTGGAGATTAAGATGGAGGACGAGGAGTATGATCAGTCAGAAATGCAGCAGACTTTCCCGAAATTAGCCTGTCCTCAGAATTCAGGTTGTATCCAAACAATGATGTGTAACGTAAATCCTCTGAAGCCACGTGATGTTCCAGTATTAGAACTGAGTCAATTGCAGAGTATTGATGTGGCAGCTCACCTGGAAATGTTCTTTGAAGCGGTAGAGCAGTGTAGCCAAGATGATGCAAAGCGTTTACAAACTGCGAAGAGTCGAGTGAGCGCGGAGTTAGCAGTGTTCATACAACGTGTCCAGATTAAGAGACGAGTAACTATGTGGCTGACATTTAAGGCGATCCTTAGGTCAGAATTTGCTATCGAAGTAACTATCGATCGGGCATGGCAGGAATTGGATTCAGCTTGCTACGATTGGGTAGATTCTCCTCATTCTTTTACGCATCGCTATATATGTAAGCATGCGGCAGTTGAGTATAAATTTCCTGGTGAAAGGTTCCCTAACCGAGATAAAACAATTAACCGTAAGTTGTGGTATGGATTGCCTCTTCCATCAAGGAGTAAGTTAGAAGCGTTTCTGGAGGATGAATACCCACTAAAGAAGTTCATAGAGTCGAGAATGAACGTCTACTGTTGGAAGCAAGCCATGCCTCTCAAGTAAATGTGTTACCTCCTGAAAGAAGCATGAAAGATAGGGTGTCAGATAATCAGCTATCATCGTCTACATCATTGAAACAGAGCAACTTCTCGGATCCAGACGGACCGGAAGAAGTAGTAAAAGATCTAAAGCGTCAGATCCGTGAACTTAAGTCAAGCCTGGCACAAGCAGTCAAAGGTCGGCCTAATAACCCTAAAGAATACAGTGATAAATACTGTGCTCATTGTCGAGCTTTTTCTCACAATCTCAGAGATTGTTGGCGTAAACCCCCTCCTGGACACTGTTTTGATTGTCGCAGACCTGGATGTCGGCGAGGTGAGCACGGGTGTCCTGGGCGTGGTCCCGACACCACGGCTCAAAGCGTCTCTCCGGTAGTAACTCGGGAACCGGCTCAGCAGATATGACTAGCCGGCGGTCAGACATCTCCCACTGTCAGTATCATAACAAATGGGAAGATGTTAGAAGCTGTCGTAGACACCAGCAGTAGTTGTACTTTGATCAAGGAGTCCGCATTTAAACGAATCGGAGGAGAATTGAATACGCGACGTAATCCGCAGCGCTTACAAGGTATTACAGGCTCACCCCTGAGAATTCTAGGGATGCTGCGAGCTGAAATAGCGGTTGGTGATGAGAAAGTGCACAAGCAATGGATCCCAGTAGTGCCAAACTCTTATCTTAGTACAGATATTCTAATGGGATGTGATGTGTTGAGCCAAACTACACTCATGTGGGATGGAGTGAAGAGAGTTATGATGTGGGGTGGTGCACCTTATGTAATAAATCATATTCGTCGACAGAAGAACAAGGTGAGGAGAGTCAAAGATGAGCCTGTTGTGATGTGTAAGCCAAAACAAACTTTCTCCCAGATTAATCTTCTATCGTCTTTGCAGTTGGACCCTTACCAAACTAAATTCGTGTCTGTATCTGTGAAAGTGGAATGAGAAACCAATCTTATCGTCTATCCACAGTCTAGAATGAGTCATAATAGTCACCCTTATTTGGTCCAAGTAAACGAGTCAAGCAATATTTATGTTCCACTGATTAACCCCCTAAAAAGGTGAAAGTGTTACGTAAAGGAACTATCATTGGTTCGTATGAGAGAGTGACTAGCCCAGTCCCTGATAAAGTTAACCTCATTAAAATCCGTAATGACCTTCTACCTGAGAATGATCACGTTGAGCAGAAAGGGACTCGTAGTCAGAAACTGAAAGCTTTGATTGATGTGCAGAACTGGCAACAACTCACGGAAGGCCAGCGTAAAGAACTTACTGAACTCATTTTGAAGTATGACCCTCTATTCATTCTAGATCAAGGGGAATTAGGTCTGATCAAGGGTCCTCCGGCTCATATTAAAGTCGAAAATCCTCAGCCCAGTCGAGGCCCAATGTATCGCTATCCTGTGCAGGCTAAGCAAATTATCACGGATATGTTGAAGGATATGGAAGATCGAGAGATCATTGAAAGATCCACAGCAGCCTGGTTATCACCTATTGTTTTGGTCAATAAACCCGATGGGAGTAAAAGAATGTGCCTCGATTACCGCCATGTTAACCGGCATCTCGCAGCCGATGTCTATCCGCTTCCGCGGCTAGATGAATTAGTAGACCAAGCCGCTGGACATCAATATTACGTCACTTTGGATATGCGTGGGGCATATTTTCAGATTTTGTTAGATGAGGAGAGTTGAGATCTGACTACTTTTAGCGATGGAGTGTCTCTCTATCGGTTTCGTCGTCTCCCCTTTGGACTGAACTGTTCGCCAGCCATCTTCTCACGTCAAATGGTCAATTTGCTAACACCTCTTTTACAGAAAGGATGGGTGAAAAATTACCTAGATGACTTGATCTTATGGGCCTCAAGTTTTCCTACTTTATTGGATCGGTTGAGTCAAATCTTGCTTGCTAGTAATGGTGTAAAGCTAAATTTAAGCAAGTGTGAATTTGGTTGTAAAGAAGTAACTTTCCTAGTACATCGGATTTCGGCAGAAGGTAGTAAACCTGATCCCAAGAATGTAGAGGCCATAATTAAAATGAAGCCACCCACCACTGTGAAAGAAGTAAGACGATTTCTCGCTATGTGCGGTTTCTACAGGAAACATGTACCATCGTTCGCACGCGTAGCTACACCACTCACTAACTTGACTAAATCACGAACCACTTTTCTCTGGACGGGCGAATGTCAAAAAGCATTTGAACATTTGAAATCTTGCCTTACTAATGCCCCTGTTCTAGTTGGAGCTAAAGTAGATCAACCGTTTATTCTTACTACGGATGCAAGTAACATCCATGTTGGGGGAGTTCTTAGTCAAGTACAAGCTGATGGTGCTAATAAGCCAATCGGATATTTCTAAAAAAAAACTAACCCCCTGCGAGTCTCGCTATTCAACCACCGATAGAGGCTCTAGCAATAGTTCTTGCATGTCGAAATTATCACCATTATTTATGGGGTACGCGGTTCACAGTGGTCACGATCACCAACCATTGACCAGCATTTTCAAGCACAGGACTAAATCTCCAAGAATGAACCGTTGGATTTTGGAAATGAGAGAGTACAATTATGATATTCAGTATCTCAAGGGCAAAGATAATTTCGTTGCGGATCAGTTATCACGCCCAGTTCGGGTGGTAGTCCGATCGCCTGAAGCCACCTGGCTTGGGTTGAGTTGAGAACAGATGAGAGATCACCAGAGATTAGAACCAGTTTGGGCAGAACTTGCACAGTATTTAGAAGGTGGTAAGCTTCCCACCAAAAATTTGCCAAAGAACACTTTAGATCAATTTGCCCTGGTAGAAGAAATATTGTATTATGTACGTGCAAAGGCAGATGGTAGTCTTCACTATAGTCTAATAGTTCCTCGAACGTTAGTAGTTCAAGCATTGCAACATGCCCACGAATTGACAAGACACCTAGGGCAGAAGAAGACTATTAAGAATCAGATGAACTGTATTACTGGCAAAACTTGAAAGTTGAAGTGTCTGATTATGTCAAAAAGTGTGTAACTTGTCAAAGATTTAAGCAGAACACTGGGTTGCAGCAACAGTGGAAAGAATTGCCCCCAGTGAGTAAACCACTTGAGAGGATTGGTATAGATATCACAGACATGGTTGCTGGAACCCAGGGTTATCGATATGTACTTACTGTAGTGGACCATTATAGTCGTTTTGTCAGATTTTTCCCCCTTACAAGTAAACAGACCACACAAATCACAGACAAGCTAGGGCAGTATGTGGCAGATTATGGCACTCCCCGTGGAATTGTCCTGGATAACGGAGGAGAGTTCACCAGTCAAGAGTTCCAGCGATTTTGCCAGCGACACCAAATCACGTTATATTACACGACCCCTTATCATCCCCAAGGAAACGGAGTGACCGAGAGGATGCACAGGACCCTGAAATCCGTCCTCTCCACTTTATGTCAGGGTCACCCTCTACGATGGCCCCAGTTGCTCCAAGTGTGTCAAATTGCCATGAACCAGGCGGTGGATACTTCAACACATACTTCAACGGGTCAGCAGCCGTATATCGCCTTCTTTTCTCGCCACCCTCCCAGACTAGTCAGTGCGTCATTACCTTCAGTCGATGGCGAGGAAGACAAGATTACTACAGCTCATGCCCTTATACGGGACACTCACAGGAAAATGTCGAGAAGGTACAGGGATGTAGCCAATAGAAGGCGGAAAAATCAAGTAGTGGAAATTGGTTCTCTAGTGTGGGTCAAGAAAGAAACAGTGATTCCTGGCACGTGTCGCAAGCTTAACGTAAAGTGGGATGGTCCGTATTGAGTGGTGGAAGTGTTAAGAGAAGGTAGCGGGTATGTAATGGAAAACATATTCACAGGTAAAGTGTTGCAAAGAGCTGCCGGACAAGTAAAACCCTATTATGGAGGGGAAGAGTGGCTTTTAGAACCCCTGGATGAAGCATTCATACCTGATCAGGAGGGTGAGCAATTACCACCATGTGAAAGACGACCTCCACGTAGACTAATCGAGGAATGCTAAGTGCCGTGTAGTGATGATGTGATATTTTTGGGAAAGTTGTGGAGTGTTGAAAAGTTTTTTTTTGATGGTTATGGTAATATTTAGTCAAGTGTTGGATAGGGAAGTGTGTGCGGGTCGGACCGTCTGACTATTGACTGTGTAGTTTGTGAGTTCAGAGAGAATTTAATCTCGTGTTTGTGGTGTAATCGGAGTAGGTGCCATGGGCATAGCCCGGTTCGGTGGAAATAATATGTAGCTTTATTTCGAGGGGTAACCGGTATCCTCTCACTTTACAGTCAGCACGGCTTGTGGTGTAACAGTGACTTCAGGACCTGACAGGCGCTCGTCAGTTACTAGGTGGAGAGCTAGAAGCAAAAGGTAGTATGAATGGGGGGAGCGTAAATGGGGAAGTGGGTTGTATGTGTGTGAAGCACCCCTGGAACGATCCTAGCAGCGAGAGTACAGGTTTGTCCAGGTGAGACGACCATGTTAGCATCCAAGCAGGAGGCTGGCTGGGGCACAATTTCCACTGAATATTCTGGAGTTCATTGGTGACAGAGAAGCGACCCCCTGGGGTACGCATTTAATGCGTGGACCGACAGGTGCCACCTATAGGGAGTATCAGATAGTGAGAGCACTGTCTTAATTTGGTGTTCATATAGTAAATTCACAGTCAAGTTGGGTAAGTCTGTCCCGTCCACGCACAGGTCTCTAGGAAGTGTAGTAGAATGTATTGTGTGAAGACTTATGATGCTTAAATTTTTTTGTGGGAAGGGTAAACCCGTGTAATGCCATTTTTCTTGCATATAATATAAGTAGTATAAGAGTAATTTAAGTTAGTACAAGTATAGTGTAGGTATATGAT
>JAGKTI010024831.1:0-14214 GCA_018397915.1 Birgus latro | reverse complement strand
TATGCACATCCTCCATGGACTCCTTCATAACCTTGAGCTGCTTCACCAACATGACCATTTAAATCCCCTCCCAGAACCACTACCTCATCATCACCCATACCACTTACTACGCGTATTAAATCATCCCAAAATCTATCCTTCTCTGCGTCATCCAATCCTACCTGCGGAGCATATGCTGATATGACTGAAACCATCACCCGTCCGATCAAAATTTTCACTACTATTATCCTATCACTTACTCTCATGACATTCATAACATACTCCACCCATTTCTCCGCAACCAACACCCCCACACCCCCATATCTGTCAGTTCCCCCCTGCCAAAACAACTTATAGTAGCAATCCTTCCCAGCAATCTTTCTGGCTGATCCACCCCTGTACCGGACTTCCTGCAGACATGCCACATCCACCCACCTCCTACTAAATGCTGCACAATTTTCAGCAGTCATAGACAGCAAATATAAAAACTATATAATAATGCCTATATTTTTAAGCAGTCTTCATTGTACTCTGTTGAATAAGAATGCAAACAGGATCTACATTACAATGAAATGAACAGGCTATGAAATCAGCGTGCAATAAGGGACAGCCTACGTATCAATTTGAAAGTGGCAATGAAAAACAGAGAAATGTTAGTCATAAGGGACTTTATTACCTTTACAGTGCAAACTGTAAGGAGGGAGGCTGTGGCTCAGTCGGTAGAGAGGTGGCCTGCAGTCCTACTGGACCCAGGTTCAAATCCCGGCTGGGGCAGGGAACAGTTTAAGGATTTGAATTTCATAAAATCTGACTTTACTGATCTACCAGAAAACCCGCTGACATGTTGTAAAAATACCCCCGCTAATACCAATATGCCAGTCCTGTATGAGACAGCCCTAGCATGTATTCATTATGGACAGTGGGTGTTATCACTGAAGTGGTGACATGTAAAGGTGTATGGTGTGTAGAGGTGTATGGTGTGTAGGAGACTCCTGGGCCTCGGGAGCAGGCTGTGAAGCCTATGCCCAGAGTCGAGGAAAAAAAAAAAACTACAGTACACCAGACAAAATAAAAACTGCATAACATACAATGTATTGTCAGTAATTGCAGTTTTATCGGAATGTGTAAAAGAATTGCCTTGTTACCTTCCCAGTACTATATAACAAAACTGATGCCACTGTAATACAAATATAAATGCCATAGGTCACTGGCAGCAACATTTGTAATATCATCTAACAAGGAAGAATTACTGTTATAAAAATTTAAACAAGAGTACAAAATACGCACTACTGTATATATCTACTGGACACCCAAATTACTCATCATTCCTTTTCACGTGGCATTACACTGAGTGACAAATCTAATGGTTTCCCGTAAGCCAGGAAACCACTTGCAACACTGGGTGGTAACCATAAAACCAACCCATACGTGTTCCTTATGTGTTAGCAAGTGGGTTGGCAGAGGGTCAGTACCCCTCCCCATAAAAAAACTACCGTAATTCAAAGACAAACAACCACCTCGTATGGGATTATGGTGATGAACAGATAGATTTTTTTTCTTTCTTTCTTTTGCTACGTACCTTGTGCGGCCACCATCTTTTGAATTCCTAAGGGTTGTTGATTAATGATTCATTATTTTACAGTAGTATTCCAATTATCTGATGCCCCATCAACCAACATTCATTATTATCCAACAAAGCAAAATATCAGGCTGATTCAAAGCACTATCTACTGAAGGAAACCAATTTTTCACTTTTTCCCACAACCCACAGTGCATGCCAAAACAAAGTCCAGACTTCCCAGGGCCAGCTAAGTGGGGCCAAGCCAATGCACACAACTCACCAGTGTCACTGAAGTCTCAAAATCTAGCGACTATACGTATCTAACTTCAGAGGCCATGGCAACCAGTTTTTTTTTTCTTTTTTTGAGAGCGAGTTAACAAAATCTTCTACAGTGCTGCAGTATGGTGAGTACAAAAAACAGCAGTTGTATATTTTACTGTAATATACTTCACTGCATGTTTTCCATTTATTGCTTTTATGCTTTTCTTTCCCCCCAGCTTGAATACTGTACAGTACAGACAAACCCTGATTTATGATACCCTTAGATACGATACCCCGGAAGAGTGATGAGGATAGAAATACCACCCTACCCCGCCTATTGCAGGCCTACCTCTGGTTTTGCAATTGGTTTTGATTTTTTTTTTTACTGATTTTGATGATATATCAGACTTAAATTTTGTGTGTGAACACTGTAATTTGGGGTACGGATTCTCACCTATCAGACGAGGTACAAAACAGTGTGGACAAGTAGGTGACTCAACGAAGAATATTTCATATTTGACCATTTAACTGTTATCTAACCTATCATGGAATACATAATAATAATTTTAGATATATACCAGCATTAATAATTATGAAAATCTTTGCGAGTAAATATTTCATGCACTGATGAAAACTGACATTGATAAGTCATGTGTGTGTGTGTGTTTTTTATTTTTTATTTTATTTTTTTAAGTGTCCGACTCTGGGCAAAGGCTTCAGGGCCTATACCCATGTCCCAGTAGTCCTCCTTGGGGCCCAGTAGTCCTTCTACATCTCCACATGTCACCACTTCAGAGCTAATACCCACCATCCATATTTAATACATGCTAGGGCTGTCTAATACAGGACTGGTGTACTGATATTAGCAGGGGTACTTTATGAAATGTCGGTGGGTCATCTGGTAGATAAGAAAAGTCTGCTTTTTAAGAAATTCAAATCCTTAAAATGTTCCCTGCCCTAGTCGGGATTCGAACCTGGGTCCATTAGGAATGCAGGCAGCCTCTCTGCCGATTCTGCCACATTCAGGCTGTTCAAGGAAAAATGCTTTGAAAATACAAAGGAATTTCTAAATAAATGTTGGAAAATAAGAGAGAAGAAAATAAAGGAGCTCAACAACCAGAACAGTAACTAAAACGATATTGAGAGGGGCCATTGAAAAGGCTATCCCGATCGCATCATCAATCGATAAATCATGTGTTTACATTCAGGTTGTCCAAGAGAAAATGCTTAGAAAATATAAAGGAATTTCTAAAAATATGGTGGAAAATAAAAGAAGAAAATAAAGGAGCTCAGCACCCAGAACAGTAACTAAAACGACACAAAGAGGGGCCTTTGAACAGGCTATTCCGATCGCATCATCGGTTGATAAATCATGTATTTACATTCGGGCTATTCAAGGGAAAACGCTTTAAAAATACAAAGGAATTTCTAAATAAATGTTGGAAAATAAGAGAGAAGAAAATAAAGGAACTCAGCAACCACAACAGTAACAAAAACGACATAAAGAGGGGGCTGTTGAAAAGGCTATCCCGATCGCATCATCGATCGCATTCCCCATCTAGAGAATTCCCCATCAAACATTAATGATTCTCTATCACAACAATTTGTACCTTGGACGATTCTGTGTCATTCATACATTATTATTAAGCATAACACATATTTAATTGTCCCAGGACCGTCTGATGGTGGGATTGTACAGTATACAATGCTGCAGCTTCTTTTCTACCGAGTTTGAATACGAGTCGGAGACCACATTTTACAATGACCTTGACTGGGTTTGAGCGAGACAGGCACTGGTTTTAGGCTTAGGTTAGCTTCTTTTACAGCTGTTAGGCCATTTAGATTGGCTTTAAACTTTTTTTTGGACTCATTTGGGTGGGATTAGGGTTTGGTTGGGGGGGGGAGAGAACCCAAGGCTCAAAAACGCATCCCTATACTTTACATGTTAAATCTAACACGAGATACGATACCCTGCCAAGCAATGGGTTTTTACTTCACCAACTGCATTGTTAAACTGGGGTATGCCTGTACACGTTAATCTTCAAGGAGACATAGGATTACCTCTTAAATATTAACAAAAAATTTTATCTACCTTTGAAATGATTAAGCAACTTTGTAAAAGTGTACAAAAATGTATTTTTAAGTATGAAGAGGATCCATTAATAAACTTGGAAAATATTACGTATGGTAAGTGGTAGGTTAAGTTAGGATAAATTTTGCTGGGTTGCGTTATGAAAATTTAAGCTAGATTAGGATAAACTATCACTGATAAGGGTAACTTCATGCCAAGAGTGGCATTCTAAGATGGCGTCCATCTGTCTTCAGCGCACCACAAGATGGTGTTCATCTATCATAGGCGCCACTGGGAACTGTAGACAATGACTGCTTTTTAACATCTATAAAAGAAATAAAGAATGTCAAAACCTGAAAATGCACTCAGAAAATACTCAAAGAATGCCATACAAGGCATTGGGAAAGAAAAAACTGAAGAAATCTGCAGATTTCCCAGATATCCAGTATACTGTGTGCACGGTGGTTATACTGACACCATCTGAAAATCAGCAGCTTCCGAAAAGATTTTGGTTGAATTATCACGGATAATTGAAATAATACTGTATGAACAAATCTACCCTACAAAGTTTTTAAATAACAGGTCCATAACACTCAAGTCCACTCCAGTGGCAACTTGGACTTCAGAGCATCATCCTGGACTGTGAGATGCTCAAGCCTTGTTTCTGCATACAGTACCGGTACAAATTTTTGACGGGCACATCTCAAGTCCAACTTAAGACCAACTCAAGCCCTAAGTTGGCTCAAGCCCCATTCTTGCATTCAAACCTAAGGGTGGGTGCTGGATATATGCCCTCCTATACTCATCCATATGTTTGCACCCTGTCAGTTCTGTCAATGGCATATACAGATTCTGACACATACAAACACAGCCATTACAACAGATCACCTTTCACATATATCACCCTACCTACAGACACCCTTCAAAATTCTGTACTTCAACTGCATACATAAGACCTAATTTTAGCTACTGCTCTCCATTCAAGAAGGTCTGGTCCTGCAGTGGACCACAGGTGGACTGTTATATCTGCAGCCTGGTGATTCCTTCACTACAAGGGGTCTCTCCTCAGCTAAACAATGTTGCACAGCAGAAGCCACAAAAAAATAAACATCATACTGATGGGGTTAATGTAGACGGTCAATACCCCTTCACTATGAATCGTTTCGCCAAAGCAAAAGAAAATAATTTGGCATACATGAAAACACTCCTGACGTGCCACTGAATCAATGAAACCAGTCAGTCACTAGCAGCCATAAAGAGAAAACTTCTGCTTTAATCCATCTTGTGAAAGTTCAGTTTTAAATACTAAATTGCTTGAGTCCTTTCACAACACTGAACTAATACAACATCAGTACACAGGGATATTGTCTCAAAAAAAAAAAAAAAAAAAAAATCTTTACAAACAATTTTCAGTGTCTTAGTGATGTCATGCGAACAGGACAACTGAGATGGTATGTACGTGTGGAGAGAATTAAACAACTGGATGAAGAGGATTACTGATATAAATACTTATGGCAGAGGACTACAAGGCAACCCTAATATGACATGGGATGAGGTCTTATATACAGACTTAGGGGATAACAGCATAATCAGAGGTGCTGCAAAACATATAGCAGCATGGAAAGCAGTCATACAGTAAACAAAGCTTACATAAACTTGCATGGGCAACACCTTTGATTACTTTAATGACATGATTTTAGCTTTATTCTTGCAGCTTTCAGCATACTTTATTCAGTTTATGGAGAATTAGGTTTTGAATAAGTTAATGGACACTCTCTATTCTCATCACTGGAAATGGGTTCTTGTTCCTAAGTTAAAATCATGTGAAGAGAGGGGGCAGAGGGGAAAGTGTCTCTGAATGGAAGGGGTTAAAAATGCAAATGTAATCAAGTAAAGAAGGGGGGGGGGAGTGTTGCCAGGATGGATGGGGTTAAAAATGTAAATGTAATCACAGTACATGTTAGGAAAGAAGTGACACTATCATACTAATTCGGGCTGACAACTAACCTTACACAGCGCCCGATAGCTGCTGGTGACCCTGGCAGCTGTGAAGAGTGGCATAAGCAGCAGCACCAGCCACGGCACCAGGTTCACTATCATGGCAACATAGTGAAGGCTCATTGGCAACTTATCCTTTTTCATGATGCCACTTGATACAACTAACACCCCTCCCTCATGCTGGAAATGATGCTGAGATATAGCAAGTCATGGCTATAAATAATCAATTTCAGGGTCTTATGCTTCTGTACCTATATGTGAATGTTCACTGGGGACCTATCCTTCTTCACAACTGAACTCATAACAGATGACAACCCTCCTTAATGCTGGAATTATGAATGAGAATAAGAATCTTTTTCTCTCCTTCAGTCAGAAGGCACCATACTTATCACTGTCTTCCTCTCACTACATTATTTTATTCATGTCAGGAAAAGTAATACAAAGCAAACTATGTCAAACTACTGAACTGTACTGTAACAAAACTCACTACAGATCATTTCACCATCATTAACACTAAAGAAACACACTCCAAACAGAGCAATTACTGTATGCCTCATATACACAAACTACAAGAAAGCAGACTGGACAAAATTCAATGAAGAAACAGAACAATATTTCAGCATGCTTCTATTCTCTTTCATCTGCCTACAGGTGACTTTACACTCCCTCTTGTCTTTCTTTCTTTCATTCTTTCCTCTTCCTTCTGCCTATGGGTGACTACATTGAGTGACAAGCCAAATGGTTTCCTGTCCACTAGGAAACCATTTACTATGCTGGGTGGTGACCATATAACCAAATTATGGCACCTGGTGGTTTAGCGGGTAATTAAAGGTGCTCCAATCGGATTGAGCCTGTGTAGGTTTATATCCAAGGGGTGGATGGGGTTTGTTGCTCACGTAATGCCACTCAGGGATGAGTGAGGCTGGTCACTCTCATCTTAAATGTCAGGATCAACTTGCCTAGCTCCGGATTCCTACGCCCCTCTATGGGGCGAAATGAGACAGGATGATGGATGGATGGACCAACATTAACAGCATAGAATAATATGAGGTTCAACATCATATTCAGCACAGATAATGCCATATTCCACGAGGCAGCAGAAGACATTAAAATCTAAAATTTACAACAGAGATTTCCCACCTCAAGGGACAATGTGACAGACTTAAATAAAACTCACCTCTCCCACACACATATTATCACAAGGCTCCAAGAAATAAAAAATAAGATCAACAAGAAAAATAGTATAAAGAATATGGGAAACTGAAAGACCTTTGTAACAACACTTGGTTATTCCACAGACTCCCCTCTCAGCTCTACAAAATACTAAACAGTAACACTAAGATCGCAAACCCGCACGTCAAAGACCCGGGCCACCACCACTTCCAACACCTAGCACATTCCTTCCTATAAAGAACAAATGGGCATACCTGGTACTTATAAACCACTGTGCAAACAAATGTCACTTAACACCAACATGTACTGAGTATGAAAAACAACCCTTTCATAGGAAGTCCTTTCTGCTCAGTCACAATGCAACCCCCTTCACTCCAGAAAAGGCACACAACATATCATGAAAACAAAGAACTCTACAAGCATAGGACCAGATGTTACCAGCAAACCTGCACCTCAATTTTTTATTTTTATTTTTATTTTTATTTTTTTGTCCAACTCTGGGCATAGGCTTTACAGCCAGCTATCAAGGCCCAGCAGTCCTGCATACCATACACCTCTACATGTCACCAATTCGGTGCTAACACCAACCGTCCATACTGAATACATGCTAGGGCTGTGTCATACAGGACTGGTGTACTGGTATTAGCAGGGGTATTCTTATGACATGTCGGCGGGTCTTCTGGTAGATCAGTAAAGCCTGATTTAATGAAGTTCAAATCCTTAAACTGTTCCCTGCCCCAGCCGGGATTTGAACCTGGGTCCATTTGGAACCACAAGGCATCCAAACCCTCACAAACAACAGCAACAACTCATATGCACACTGTGGCATTCCCAGTACTTATAAACATGAAACAACCATCACTATAATTAAGCCCAACAAAGACCCAACACTCCCTTCTTTGTACAGACCCAAAACACTACTTAGCACACCATTTAAAATAACTGAATTCCTCATTCACAACAGAGACCCTCCTCATGTGCCCCTTGCTCCATCACAATACAGATTCAGAGAACTGCACTCGGCAAATACCTTACCGTTTGAGCTCTTACAACAAGCATCACACGGCAACAACTCCGCAACACCTGCACAATGCCTTTGATGCTATCCCCTGACAAAAACTATTCACCAGGATATACAACTCAAACATAGACAAAACTCTGAATGGCCAACAATTTCACTGGTAAATAAGTAAATGTTACATTCCAGGGCAAGTCATCACAAACACAAAATCTCAAATGGAGTTCCACAGAGCTCCGTTCTCTCACCCACGTTCTTCAACCAATACTTGAATGATATTCTCACACCCCAAACACCCACAAATATTGCCTTATATGCAGATGAGATCACCATAACAGCCACATGCTACAATGCAGACACAGCCTGCAGACTGCAACAGGACCACCTCAACACACTGCTGACTTAGGTCGAGGACAACAGGCTGACGATCACCCCAGTTATATCCATCACCACATTTATCACCAGCAGTAAACATGAACACACGTGTTCAACCCACATCACATTTAAAAATGTACATAGGCCATACACCCTCTCCACTAAGATCCTTAGAGTGACATATGACACTGGTTTCACCTTCAAGGACCATGTACAAGAAATTAAGAGGCAGAGCATTCCTAGACTTAATGCACTAAGAGCAACTATGGGGCCAGACTTTGGGCAACAAAAAGAAAGATTCTCCTTCCTCTCCAAACAATACATTAGATCAGTAATGTCCTCTGCCTCCCTGGCATGGGCTCTCATCTTATCTAATACCCACTGACCTTACAAATCATTCAGAACATCCTACATATCTCCAGTGGCTGCACCAAAATCACTCTGACACCTCACTTACAGTCTGAAACTAAAGTCCTCTCTGTCAGAGACTACCTTGATATGATGGGCACACAAGTCTATGGTACAACCTGTGCCAATACACAATACCCTTGTCATTACATAAGTGACACACAGAACACTTAGGCAAATAAAACAATCACCAAACAAACATTATCAAACCCTCTACAACAATATCCCATCTCCAGACTTTACAACACTATCAATGAAAAACACCTACATACTCACTTCACACACACAGGGCAATATAACACCTTGATCACAACACAATACTATAAGCCCCCCCCCCCTCCTGGTATCAATCCATCAGAAGTTTACCTGGCTAAGTTTAAAGCAGGACACTTCCCAGCTCTCCTCAGCTATGAGCTTAGATATGGGTTGGGTGGACATACAAATGACACATGCCCAGCTTGCAGAAAAGGCCCACACAATATAACACACATAATGGAACACTGCACAGCACACGCCACACTAAGACACAGACAAATCAACAGTACAGGGAACCTAGGCGACAACCCAATAGGGGCTGTTGCTTCCCTGCAGTTGACGGATCTGCTCAATCAGATGGACCCGGGAGCAACAACAACAAAAAACAAACTTTAACATTTTTTCTTTAAGCATGTGGCTGAGTGGTTGAGTTTAATCAGCAGCCAAAGAGATAAGCTTGGCCTGTACCACTTTTTCTCTCATCCTGACCTTACCCCATCCTCAGATGAGAAAGAGAGGTTAGGATGATAATCATAAAGAAGGCAACTGTAAAGCATTCACCCAGTTATCGTTGTTTTAGCTGTTGTGCAACCCTGATCTCTCTGGCCAAGCAGACCCATCAACTACAAACAACACAACATACACATTGCCATCTTACAAGAAACAAAACTACACAAAACACAAAAAACACCCACATTTCATAATTTCACCACCATCAGACAAAAACGGGCTGACAGTGTTGGCGGTGGACTCATCACCCTGATACACAAATCTGTCAACTTTTCAGATACCAGTGCACACACAAAGTCACTTCTCCCCCCAAATGACACTACAACAGAAATACAATCAATTAAGATACGCACTGGTAACAAATCACATACAACAATCGCCAACATATACATTTCCCCCCAATCATCCCCCACAGTACCACACAATTACTCCCAACAAATACACCACATCACTAACATGACCAACATCATCCTGGGTGGCCTGGTGTGTCAACAACCCTGACACAGACAGAGGGCTGGCAATACAAACCCACACAGATCATCTTTTCATACTCAACAATCCCAATCAGCATACCCATATCCCACACCAAGCCCTCTTCCTCACACCATCCCCAGACATCACCTTCTGCTCCCCAAACCTCACCCCCACAACATCCTGGAGAGTGGTCAGAACCCTTGGCTCTGACCACCACCCAATCATCATCACTACCAAAACCAGAATCACCCCAGCTGGCCACAGACACACATACACTAATTATAAGAGAGCCAACTGGGAGGCCTTCACGGCTGAAACAGAACAACACTTTGAAACATTAAACGGTACATCCATCACAAACATCAACACCGCTGTGCAGACATTCAATACAATTATACAAAATGCAGATAAAAGACACATCCCTAGAGGCAACAGAAAAAGACACAACCCCAACTTCACACCAGAAATTCAAGGCCTCATCAGACAACGGGACACACTGTGACACTCCCCAACACCCCATACACATGACACAGTACAACAAATACAAAAACTCAACACTCAAATAAACAATAAAATATCAGACAGCATACACTAAATTGGAATAATTATCTCCAAACACTTAATCACAAAACAAACACCAGCAAACTCTACAAAACACTAAACAGCATCACACTCTCCAACAGCAACACTAAACAATCACACGCTGCCATCACAACAACAGACACCATACCTTCAAACAAACAACAAGCAAACACTCTCATTAATAACTTTTCACATGTCAGCCATCTAAACCCTCATCGTGACGACTGACGTATCATCCGACACAAGAGACAGTTCCTTACACACCCAGACTTCGCACCTTTCACTTACAACCAGACGAAGCACATCATCAGCAACCTCAAGCATTCATCTGCCTGTGGACGAGACAACTTAAGCAACATACACCTTAAACACCTTGGACCACAAGGCATACAAACACTGACCAACATATCAAATTACAGCTACTCACACAACATAGTACCCAACATCTGGAAGCATGGCATTATCATCACTATCCCCAAACCCAACAAAGACCCCTCGTTACCTTCCTCACACCGCCCATCACACTCCTCTGCACCCCCTCCAAAGTCACTGAAAGACTGGTGCTACAACTAGTTACACCTCACACCCCCCTAGTCCCATCACAACATGGTTTTAGGCCACTACACTCCACAAACACTCTTCTTACAGACCTTACACAGAGAGTTTTTGATGGCATGAATTCAGCTAGGCCACCAAACAGAACACTCCTTGTCACACTAGACATTAGTAAAGCTTTTGATTCCATCCCCTGCCACAATGTCACAAACAAAATATTCAACACAAACATGCACAATACCACAAAAAGATGGCTGGCAAACTACTTAGTAGGCAGATGTGCACATGCAACTTTTGTTGGTCAGTCTTCGAACATTAGAAACTTCACAAATGGCGTCTCCCAAGGATCTGTTTTGTCCCCTACACTCTTATATGCATGACATACCCACACCCCACACACCACAGATACACATAGCTTCCTATGCAGACGACACAACACTTACATGTACACACCAAAACGCAAACAGAGCCGCACACATCCTCCAACCTTACCTCAACACACTACATGATTGGTTCACTACAAACAGACTCAAAACAGCCCCAGCCAAATCCACAGTGACCCTTCTCACAAACTGGACAGCAGAACACAGTCACATTCCAAACCTCACCATAAACAACACTCCCCTACCACACACACACAAAATCCTTGGTGTAACATACAATACATCACTGTCATTTATACAACACATCACAAACATCAAAAATAAATTGACACCTAGATTCAATGCCCTGATGTCACTTGCCCATACAAAAATTGGACACAACAAAGAAACCACCACCACATTATACAAACAACATATACGAGGGCTGTTCAAAAAGGTCGGGAAAAATAGACTTATTCACCTGGCTGTCTGAAACCCTCATCCCCTTCAAGGTAGTCTCTTTGGGACTGCACACACTTGTCCCAGCAGTCCCTTCATTGTTGGAAGCATATCTGGAATGAATTTTTGGGAATGGAGTACAGCTGGATCGTCGCATTCCGAATTATGTCTTCTCGTGACTCAAATCGGGTCCCTTTCAGCGGCATTTTCAACTTGGGGAACAGCCAGAAATCACAAGAAGCCATGTTGGGAGCTTGACGAACCACAGGAGCATTGTGTTTGGCCAAGAAAGTTTGAATCAGAGGCGAGGAATGAGCTGGTGCATTGTCATGATGCAGCTGCCAAGTTCCCGCTGCCCACAGGTCATGTCTCTTGCGCCTCTCATTCCTCGCATCTGATTCAAACTTTCTTGGCCAAACACAACACTCCTGTGGTTCGTCATGCTCCCGACATGGCTCCTTGTGATTTTTGGCTGTTCCCCAAGCTGAAAATGCTGCTGAAAGGGACCCGATTTGAGTCACGAGAAGACATAATTCAGAATGCGACGATCCAGCTGTACTCCATTCCCAAAAATGCATTCCAGATATGCTTCCAACAATGAAGGAACTGCTGGGACAAGTGTGTGCAGTCCCAGGAAGACTACTTTGAAGGGGATGAGGGTTTCAGACAGCCAGGTGAATAAGTCTATTTTTCTCAATCAAAGGTCGGATACTTTTTGAACAACCCTCGTATGTTCAATGATAAATTATGCAAGCCCTGCTTGGGCTCCTAACCTCACTAAAACACACTATAACACTCTTGAGACCATACAAAACAAGGCTCTAAAAATAATCACAGGCTGCACAGCTACTACACCTACAGACCACCTACACCAAGAAACCAAAGTCCTCAAAATCAAGGATCATCTAGACATGAGAGGCACCCAAATTCTTGCACCCTCTACAAACCCACAACATCCACAACACTACATGGCAGCACATCCACACACACACCAACAAACATCAAAACAACACCCAGCACACGATATCATACACAAATACTGTCATCTCTTCCCCCCCGCCCACCTCAGACTAGCTTCCAGAAGCATATCCATACTCAAATCACTTGCCGTTCCATTCAGTCACTTAAAGACAGCTGCATGCACGGCCTCCTGATATCCATCCTTCTGAATCCTATCTCCCTTGTGAGGACAGGGTCCACCTGGCCAGGCTGAGATGTGGGCATAATCCAGCCCTCTTAACTCCTACACCGCAGGGTTGTCGGAGGCACGCCGTGCCATTCCCACGGGGATATTAGCGCTCCGACAGACTTTTTAATAATATTTGCCAAAAATCAGTTATTAGCCCAAGAATATTATAATTATATATGCATATGGCACATACGTTCAGCTTTCTCCTGGGATGTTTTTTTAGCACTCGTCGACTACCGTAGGACTTGTGGAGACTTCTGAAGTTGGGTAGCTAAGTCTCCACTTTACACTTCCCGACATCCCCTAATCTGAATACCACTGCCAGATATTATCACTAGAAACACTATTCAATGATTTCCAAGTAGTTTGGAATCCATACTAAAAAAAAAAAACAGTGAAAGCAATGTAAAATACGAGTACCTACAAGCCTCCCACTCCTTCCCACTCGCGCTAATTCGCCATTGGTATTCTGTCATTTCTTACTCATATACACACTCACACTTTATTATTTCTAGTGCTTTCTTACACTTATATATATCTACAGTCCTTTACCGCTTCCCACACGATGTTTAGTAGGGGTAGAGGTCACAGGGCCTTTTATAATGGGCGCAAAAACGGCAGAAATGGAGGAGCGTGACTGCGACGTGATTTCACCTTGAAGGACGAGAGTCAACTGAATGTACTGTACGTATCTCGGTAGCCAAGAGTTGAAAATGTCAGCTACTAATGTATATGCTAAGAAATAAGTCATAGGAAATCTAGACAATACATAATAAATTAGGTAGTTCCAGATGAATATAAATATCACTCAGGCTTCTCTCTTCCTTTCTTATATACATTTATATTACGAGAGTAGCTCATACAGCATATTTCATGGGAGAAAAAAGCAGGGGAAATTAGCGAACGAGTGCAGGTTGGATGTTACCAAGAGATAATTAGCCAATTCCAGGTGTATGGCACTATCAATTACCTTATTTTATATAT
>JAGKTI010024830.1:1059-14214 GCA_018397915.1 Birgus latro | reverse complement strand
ACATTATGATGTGGCAGGGGTAAACCAGCTTTGCTGTCGGGCCCTGCTGGGGATGTCACTGACTGCACAGCGTAGTTGACCCTCGTGCGGTGTGGTGCGGTGAGGATTTGTCCCTTCTCCCCTTTAGGGCTAAGATGCGAATGAATGTGTATGAGTGGATGAGTATATTGGTAGTGTGTTGACCTGTCTCGGCTACCTCCCTTTTCTTGGGGGAAGCAGCCTAGGTATATAGATGGATAGATTACGTCTCCTCACCTTTAAGACCTTCCTGATATCTTCCTCATTTATTCCCTTCATCCACTTAAACATCTCAATTAAATCTCCCTTTATGCCATTCTAATGAGTGCATTTTTTTTTTCACTCTCTTCATATTAAAGGTTCTATATATCGTATGTCATATTTGTTCTATATATCGTATGTCATATTTGTAATTCTTCGTTGCACATTTCCCAAGGTATTTATATACATTCTATAGTAAGGACAAAACTGCACAGCATGTGTTACCTTACTTCTAGAAATAAATCCAAGGGACTTATTTCCTTTATTCCTTGCAGTAATACACTGTTCCCTCGGTTTTTAGGTCTTTGCAATCAGTGAATTAATGATTGCGCTCAAAGTACGAATTATTTTAAAAATTCTGTATTATTAAATTTCTATCTAGCATCTCCAATAAATTTTCATTTCTTTAAACTGCACTTGCCAATCTTCTGTTTCCATAATGTACCAATGTTTCTTTGAAGTTATTGTGATGAAATATAATCGAATAAATCAATCAATTTCTGTGGATGCATACAGTTATAAACAGTAAGATAGAAGGTTACTTTGCTGAAATGTTTATTAAAAATCTATGCTCCCACTTTATCCCGTTACTCTGCAGTTATTGCTTAAATACTGTTGCAGATACTATCGTTCCATTTTTAGTTGAACATATGAAATTCATGCATAACCTTAAGTTTGTTGGGCTTTGAAGACTGCATCACGTATTTTTCTTATACCCATTCCTCGGTGTCTATATATCTTCCATAAGGAAGGGAACAGATATGAATGTACACAACTGCCATAACTCATACTGACCTAGAGTGCATTCAAGCTGTTTTCTCTATTTTTAGTTTTCCATGTCTTCCAATTTACTCCTTTTCAACTGATTCAAACATTTCATTGCTAACTTAGTGCCACATGATCTTTGCTGCCAGACCTAGAAGTTTATGTCGTTATTGCCCTGAACCTATCATTTTTCCTCTATCCCTGTCCCCCTTTTCCCTCCCATGAGTCACAAGTTGGCGCCAGTATACTGAAGCAGGAATTTTTTTCCACACAGGGAGATAAGGGGTGGTCATTCATGCTGTGTACTGGGCTGGTGTAACGCATTAGCCCTAGCAGTATAGCTGTTGCCCCAGGTTTAACGTGAATCCAGTGGACTGCAGGCTGAGGCAATCTTTCTCTGGTGGTCCACCATCCCCTTTTAGGGAATACGGAAGGAGACGAGGTGTGATTACATAACCGGGCAGTGAATACCCCTAGTTATATCAGTGCCACCACGGGAAGACGTCCCTTTCCAGCACCAGCAGAATAGCCCTATTGCCCTCATAACACTTAATATGCCTAGTTGTCTGGGGAGTTAAAGCACTCAAGCTAGGTGTATCCCATAAGGGTCTTAAAGAAATGTGTGGTTGTTTACAACTCATGTAATGCTGCAAGGGAAAACTATTGATCACTCGCCTTGACTGGACTTGTACTTTATACCTGGGCCCCTATTCTTATGCAGCAATACTACATCACATGACTGGCATGTCAGCATGATGATTAGCATACCAGTATATACTAGTATATATTTCCACCAAGGCGTGGAGAGGGACCCCTCGTAGTCTCAAGCAGGTGGCTGCACTGCTCAGGTATACAAGTTACTACTTCGTTCCGTTTCTGTTGAAAGGACAAGAGCTGTTTCAGCCTGCAATAAAGAATTGAAGTGTGATGTCATGTAACCATGGACATGTGCTGGTTCTATATAAACAAAGCAGACGATGCTGTATGTCCCATAACAGTAAAGCAAAAGGGATTGATGCAGATTAAACCTCTCTCACACCATAAGTTTCCAATAAGTTTCCGAGCCAGGCAAAAAACCAAAACCTCGCCTAGGCTGCCACGGCTTGCGCGGAAAGGAAAAAATTCTAAGGCCAAACTTACCCTCGGAAAATGCTTATATTGTTATAAATTGTAGCCCATCATCTTCGTTGATGTTTATACTATAAAAAAAAAAAAACATAAAACAGACGACTAAATGTACAGAAATGAAGCGAGAATAAACCTTATTTAGGTGAAAACTAGCTTCTAATAACTTCTCAACATCACTGCACAAAATTTTTCGTGGGATGCACAATTGCAACGTACATGTCTATATGCAGAATTTCACGAGCTTTCTAATGAGCCCCGTGGCGATTTGATACGCCCAATAGTCTTCGAGTAAATCGAAAAAAAAATCGTCTAAAAATGTCTTATTTGTTTATCATTTCGTATGTTATTATTGACACTGTAACAAACATATATGTAAATTATTTC
The DNA here is from genome assembly GCA_018397915.1 of Birgus latro. Classification (NCBI taxonomy): domain Eukaryota; kingdom Metazoa; phylum Arthropoda; class Malacostraca; order Decapoda; family Coenobitidae; genus Birgus; species Birgus latro. The sequence goes on along the minus strand of JAGKTI010024830.1, from coordinate 11,658 downwards.
CAGTTTTGTAGCCCAAAGGTTAAGGAAACCCATGACATAATACGCAGTGTTATAACCCTTATTGTTACTGAGATAATGAATTTGTAAAGTTACGACGGGTTGCGCATAGTAACAGCACGTACTCTCCTCCCCGTAGGCTGAGTATGTTTGTGTTTCGGAACTTTTCCCAAAATAATTATTTGCACATATAGGTTATTATGCTTTACAAAAGTATGCATAAAAAATCATCAGCTTGATCATGCTTTCTTCGGATTTTTGATGCGAACTATACCTTACGAGTAAAATGTCTGAGAGAAAACAGTGAAATACACCACATTTCCAAAATGAGAATAAATAGTAAACACGCACATTTTATACCTTACAATACATATTATAAGAACTATACATAAGCTGGTTACCCACATCCTCTAGCAGTGTTGTAATGCTTCTGGAGCATTGAGATGGAGTTGCAGAGAGGAGGAAAGGTACGATCACAGCCTGTGTGTGTGTGTGTGTGTGTGTGTGTGTGTGTGTAACTCACAGGGTCGGTCAGGATCACTTGATGGTAGTGATCGTCAGCTTTTACCCTCCCGGAAGGGAGCTGAGAGCTCATATAGTCCGATCTATGGGCAAGGCTGTGACCTTCACACACGCACACACCCATCCCCTTGCTCAAGGGGGACAGTAACCACCCACTTCGTCAGTGAAACTTTTCGCACCCTGAGCGAGGCGCGAACTCCCGTCTACCAGATGGCAAGCGAGAACGCTACCACTGCGCCAGCGAGTGTGTGTGTGTGTGTGTGTGTGTGTGTGTTATTTACTGCTGAATGCTTTCATCAGTATGGTACTGATGAAAGCATAGTCCTGTGCAGAGAGGCACATCACAAACAGGACAATTATAGCTGGTGTCCTTTCTCCTCTCGTGCAGATAGCTCAGCAAACACTGCAGCTTTTTCCTGTCGGGGATTCATGCCAGAGTGTGGTGCAGAGTAGAGTCCAAGCGTGTCCTGTCGTCGGCATATCGACAGCGCTTGGATGGCGGTGCTTCTCCATCTCCTTGCCTCTGTACTCCTGCTGGAGGTGCAGTGGCAGGAGCTGGCCGAGAAACTCCTGACAGGCCAGCTACTACAGGTGGTGGAGCGGTCGCGGCAGTAACTGGCTGAGTTACACCTGATGGACAAGCTACTGCAGGAGGTGGAGCGATGGTTGCAGGAGATGGAGCGATGGTTGCAGGAGGTGGAGCGATGGTTGCAGGTAGAGCGGAGGCTGCAGTTGATGGAGTGGTTGCTGCAAGTACTGGTGGCCATCGTCACGAGGGAAGGTCAGGTGCATGGTGGAGGACAAGACCCGATGCAGGCCACCCCTCCCCCTGGAATGCCAAGAGCTTGTGGCATATGTGCTTCTGGAATTCAAGGAGAGCCATATGCCTGTTGGTGTTCTTGAAGAGGATGTAGACACTGAAGAGGGCCATGTGAATGAAATAAGAGGACATTCTCTTTGTCCACTTGACCGTTCTCCTTTGGGTGGGGTAGTACTGGTTCATCTGATCGAAATGATCCACCCAGCCCATGTGCCGATTGTAATCCTCCACCATGACTGGCTTGATGACAGCCTTGATGATGTGGTGGAATTTGCCATCTGGACCCTTAACCTTCCCATGCACCTGGTTAGAGACGGTGGTGTTGCTGTGGAAAGTGGACACCATACTTACAATAGGCTTGTCCTTCCACACCAGCACCATCACATTGCCCTTATGCCTAGATTCCACTCCATAATCAGGAAGGCGTCTAGCACTGCTGATGTCCTGCAGCTCCTTCGGTGCTCCCTTTGCAAGCCGTACTGTGCCATACACATACACTTGCTTGCTGAAGAGGCATTCATACAGCGATACAGAGTTGTAATAATTGTCCATACATAACCTGTATCCTTATCCTTCAAAGGTTCAACGAGGCCCCACACTGTGTTTTCAAGGGATTTCTTCTCCCGTGTGTATATCTTGAAGTTCCAAATGTAGCCACTCTTTGCCTCAGCCAAGATGTAAAGTTTGATGGTATACCTTTGGGGCTTCAGTGGGTTATATACAAGGAAAGGGGAGCCGCCCCTTCCAACCTAGAGATCCCTCATCTAGGCTAAGATATTTACATGGGATGTAAACCTCCCTGAACCTCTGAAGGAGATACTGCATCACTGTGCAAATCCTTATTAGCTAGTCTTGATTGTCCTTGGGTATGGTGAGACTGTTGAGAGCAGGAAAGTGCTTCAGGATGCCCTGAAGCACTTTCCACTCATTGTCCGCCGAAATATGGGGTAATCGTGTACCTCCGTGGACCACCAATAGTGTCTTATGGTTGGTAGGTCACAAATCACCATTAGAAAGTATAACCGAAGGAACCTGGCCATCTTCTCCTCATTGCAGATATACCAAGAATCTAGTGCAGTCCCCAGGAATGTTGCGTAGTTGTCCGTGTCCACCGTCAGGTAGGTTAGCAACACCCTGGTAAAAAAATACGTTGAAATTATTGGCATGGAGTTGCTGGTACTGCCACTCACAAACCTCGAGTTTCAGCGAAGGGGCCAGCACTGAGTGAACTCCAGGTACCACCCTGACGGTCTTCACCTGGGGAAATGCTTGGCTGTGTAAGTGTGTGGCGCACACCACCCCCACCACCCCGAGCCAGACGACTACCTCTCGGCCGCCCACCGTTACCTCGCCTAGGCCCACGCCGTCCTCGTCTGTGTGGTGGGGAGGGACATGGTGATGGTGACTGTGTTGATGATGGTTGTGTTGATGAAGGTTCTGGTGATCGTAATAGTGGAGATGGTAGTGGTGGAGATGGTTGTGGTGGAGATGGTTGTGGTGGAGATGGTTGTGATGGAGATGATTGTGGTGGAGATGGTTGTGGTGGAGATGGTTGTGGTGGAGATGGTTGTGGTGGAAATGATGATGATGATGATGGCTGAAATTCAGGGGGAATGAAGTCTGAAGGGGACAGTGACTTTGATGATTTCGTAGGGGAAGATGGGATAGATGTATCTTGGATGGGTGGGAAAATGTCCGCAGATTGGAGTGTATGGAGAGTATTGGGTGACTGTGGGGATAACGAGCTCTGTGTTTTCGGAGGGGGGATGGAAGAGTGCTGGTGAGAAGAGGCCTCTCTCTCCGTTGTCATGGTGGTAGTGGTGGTACCAGTGGTGGTAGTGTGATACCAGTGGTGGTTGTGATGGTAGTGATGGTAGTGGTAGCGATAATGGACGTGGTCTTGACCGTGGCTAGAGGTTTATCACGTACCCTGGAGGAAGGCTTAGCTCTCCCATTCCTCTCCCTTTCTCTCTCCTCCTCACCCCAGTCACTTTCATATTGAGTCACACCAGATTCTTTGTCTGTGTCCTCCTCACTTTCTGTTTCGCTGAATAAGTATTTCAAATCTCCTCAGATAACCCCTTCCCTGCCATCGTGGTTAGTTTCAGTAAAGAAAGGGAATAGTCATGATCGGTTATGGATTAAATTTTGGATTTCTCTGAAAACATATAAAAAACACCTGTACACCTTCTTCACTGGTACACTGCACTATATATAAAACACACTATCACTCTAATACATGTAAGTTATGGACAGTGGCGTAATAGAAAACAAGGAATAAGATGGCCAGCCGCGCACTAAGATACCCTCCTTGTAACCTTGTCTGACTGCCGAGAAGACTATGAGCTAATAATAGGGCGCTTGTCCTTTTGACAGACCTGTGAGTGTTGCCATATATTTCCCTTAGACCTGGCCACCCTCACCTTTGACTTACCAAAATTTGACGCACTTTCAGCTACAGGAAAAGTTTCTGTGATCATTTATAGGGAAATTGCATCATAGTGCATCGTTACTCATCAGATTGCAAGCACTTTGAATCGTTTCGCGTCATCGTGCGCGAGGGGGCGAAAAATGGTTTATGGATCTGGTACAGGCAATAATAACCAATTAGAAGCTTTAACCCCTAGGATACACAATTCGATCAACCGAACTTCCCTGAAAACCTGTACAGTATATGACACCGATTTTTGAACTCTTACAGATTTCTGAACTCTTTTATGCCCAAGGTTTAGAGCCTGAATTTACACATCTTATGCCACAGACCAGAGCATTTTAGACCAACTGTTTCATGAGCTATAGCCTGTCAAAGTTGGAAAAAGTTACCCTTCCAGGCAGGGCGACTCCAGTTTTACCTGCCTCACCAACTCCCATCACCCCTCCCCAGAGAGCGAGGGAGGGGAGGAAAGAGGGGGGAACCACGGTGGCATGATGGAGGATGGTGGGGAAGGAGGAGGAGGAAGCAGGAGGCAAGGGAGGGGGAGAGGGAACAAAGGTATTGGGGTAGAGGAAGGTTGCGAGAGGGCTGTGGGGGAATCACCCCCCCCCCCCCACCATGGGTAGAGGCCCGGAGGACTTCGTTCTTATTGATTTGCATCGATATACGTCACAATCAGGGCGAAGTCTAGTGTCCGCAGTTTCTTACAAAGGCTTCTTTGTCGATCATATTCAGCATCAAGCCAAATTCTGGAAAAGGATCGATCGATCCTATAAAAACTTTAGGGGTTAAGGTGAGATTCTATTTCTTCAATGGGGATGAAAAGGAAATCAAACGTGGGAAAAGCTAATAGGCAGAGCCCACAAATCTGCTTCATCACCACCAATATGTAGCTATCTTTTTGTAAGAAAGTAAACAGACCCACAATATGAAAGAATTACTGGTGGTATTGTTCCTATTGTTGGAAAAAAAAAAAGGGGGGGGGTATAAGGAGACCTGTAAAGGATGAAGAAAAATGCAGAATCTAGTGAGCCTAAACTAGATGCTAGCAATGTCCAACTTACCAACTCTGCTTGAATCAGAAAAATACTCATATTTTCATCCAAGCAGTTACCCCCTGGTAAGGGGGGGAGGAATATCTTGCTTTCCCAGTATCCCTGCTTGTCTTAAGCAGGGTTGGAGTAATTGTAATTGCAGTTCAATTGAAATGTACTTAATTACAGAAGTATTGTAATTGTAATAATAATGTAATTGAAAGTAAAACTGAAGTAATTAATTGTAATTGCAATTAAGTGATAAGTTAATTGTAATTTAATTGCACCTGTGAAAGGGGAGGAAAGTAGCACTACTGTGGTAAGTTAACCCCATACCAAGTTGTCATAATGGGATTAAGATGCCTCAGGATTAACTTACCCAAGTGGTGTTTTGACAGTTCTGCCTTTGTCCTGAACACCTGTTCTCTCATGGGATCTGACCCAGTTGAGCTGGGTTGTGATAATTTTAAAGTCTGCCACACAGCATTTAACGATGCATCCGTCTATGAGGAAGCTGTCAATCGGTTCAGTATTCAAGGGAAAGTAAATGAAGTTGTAGCTGATAATGAATCTTCAGTGCTGAAAACATTTGACATTTCCTTGCCAAGTTCCTACATAGATCAGGAAGAAGAGGAGGCTGGAAATTCATGTGACCCCAACATCGTTGACGAGGATATTTGCTTAGAAGATGTTCTGACTTTCCTTCCTCATACAATGGGATGTTTTGCACAAACTCAGCAACTGTGTGTGAAAGATTGGTTTACTCACCAAAAACGTTAAAAAATTCACTACTCTCATCAGCACTTCAGAAAATTGCATCCATGATCAACACAGGAAATCAAAAGTAGCTGCTCCATACCGTCGATCTAAAAGGATTGTTCTCCAGACACAAGATGTGACAAGATGGAATTCACTGTTGAAAATGGTGATATCTATACTCAAGAACCCTGTAGAGGTGAATAATGATTTGTCCCACAGAAAGCAGAGGAGTAAGAAAATCAGTGGAGATTTCTGCCTTAAAAGAGCTTGTGACTGTCCTCGAACCTTTTCATGAGGCCATGGAAGTTGTGGAGGGACAGAAGGTGACCATAACTGCTATTGGACCAGTGATTCAGAGACTTAAACACTCAGTGGAGAATATAATTCATAATACGCAGGTACAATACCGTGAACAACTGGCTAAAGTGCTACTGGATTCTGTAACTAAAAAAATGGATCCATACATGGAAATGAGAAATGTTCAAGTGGCGGCTTTTTTGGATCCTAGGTTCAAACTGGGCTGGATTTCACTACAAAAGCAGAAGGACCAAGCTTGAAGAATTGGAGGTGGTTCACGAGGGGTCAACAATGGATAAAGAAAGTGACAACATGATCTAGCAGAAGGATTGCCGGAATAAAAAAAGACCCAGACTGTTATCTTTCATACCAAAATGTTTATGAAAGCTCCAAAATCAACGGGGATCAGTTTGAAGCACAGTGTCAGTGCGTCTTTTGTTGAAGAAATATGTAGAGGGAGGAACTCTGCCATTTTCCGGTGATCCAGTGCAATACTGGAAAGAAAAACTTTGCATCCACTGAAGAACCTTGGTTGTAGTGCTACATCTATTCCATCAGAGCGAGTTTTCAGGGTTGCCGAAAATTATTCCAGTGCGAACAGAGTTCAACTCGGTGTTACTTTTTTACTGTATGTTCAATGTTATTAAGTGCAATAGCCAGTTGTTTGAAAATTTACCAGCTTTTTAGTTACTATCTGCAACTTTTACGAAAATGATTTTTTTTTTTCAAATTAGTTTGTGCCACTGTTTGTAAATAAAAGACAACCTTACAATGCAAAATTAGTGTTTTTCTTAACCAAACGATTCTTTTTCCAAATTCGGGAATTTGTAATTATAATTGTAATTATAACGGATTTCGTTTTGCAGTATTTGCAATTGAAATGTAATTCCTATTCCCAAATTTATTTTTAATTATAATTGTAATTTTGGATAATGAAAGTAATTGTAACTGTAATTGTAATTAAATTTTTGGACTGTAATTGCTCCAACCCTGATCTGTTTCTATATCTCTGTCTATCTCCCTACCCATCTGTCTATCTTTCTGTCTATCTATCGATCTATCTATACACCCGACGTTGCTCTGAAGGCGTCAAAGGTAAAAGCATTGATAAAAGTTAATATTTCAGGCTTGCTTTCAAGTTGGCCTTTTTCACCAGGGTTATCCCAGTAAAGATTCCATTTTCTGTTGCTACCCACCTATCAAACCAACACACGCTTTTCAATTTCGCCTATTACTCTAAAATCACTGAACCTTTTTACGCTATTCATTTTTATTCAGGGTCGTTCTCGCTCCACTTTATCGACTACAGCTGAGGGTGGGAAAGTGAAAGGGAGAAAGGGTGCTGCGTCTTTTATTTTCACGATTTTCAGGTAGTCTCCCTTCTCGCTCAAACTCCCATTTTAGCTCACAAACCTCCCCTTTCCTCGTTTTTTTTTTATTATTTCCTTTTCCTCTTCGCTTGCTCTCTCTTCTGTAGTGGAGCAATATACTGTCCTCTCTCTCTCTTTCTCTCTCATGAATGCTCTCCCCACACAACCTCTCTCTTTCTTACCCTGCCTTTTATCTTATTCTTCCAACTTTGTTGTCTCTTTCTGCTCCTCACATCCATTTCATTTTCTTGGGATTATTGCTTCCTTCCCCNTGGTGGGGTGTGTGGAGGGCAGTGATGGTGGGGTGTGTGGAGGGCAGTGATGGTGGGGTGTGTGGAGGGCAGTGATGGTGGGGTGTGTGGAGGGCAGTGATGGTGGGGTGTGTGGAGGGCAGTGATGGTGGGGTGTGTGGAGGGCAGTGATGGTGGGGTGTGTGGAGGGCAGTGATGGTGGGGTGTGTGGAGGGCAGTGATGGTGGGGTGTGTGGAGGGCAGTGATGGTGGGGTGTGTGGAGGGCAGTGATGGTGGGGTGTGTGGAGGGCAGTGATGGTGGGGTGTGTGGAGGGCAGTGATGGTGGGGTGTGTGGAGGGCAGTGATGGTGGGGTGTGTGGAGGGCGGAGGAATGTTTGCTGTGTCGACATCTCTTTCCATACCCCTCACCATTACTGTAATTGCTGTGTGTGTGTGTGTGTGTGTGTGTGTGTGTGTGTGTGTGTGTGTGTGTGTGTGTGTGTCCAGGTCGCTTAACATTCCCACCTGGAAATAAAATTCGGCCAGAGGTACTTGGAGCATAACAGCCCTAAACCAGACCCTGCCATTTACACCGCCAAACCGCTGCTGCAGAGGGTCGCCTTCGTGTGGTGGCACCGATAGGGCTGGGTGGTGGTGCTGCCCTGTAATACATACGTCCCTCAGTCTTCTTCCCATCTCCCGAGGCGATGGTGGACTGCCGCAGAACGGTAACTTTGGCCTGCAGTCCACTGGGTTCACGTTTCAGATGGCGCTGGGATTGCAGCTACTACTACTACTACTATGCTACTGCTCGTACTGCTACTGCTGCTGTTTCCTCCACCACCACCACCACCACCACCACCACTACCACCACCACCATTACTGCTGCTAATACTGCTACCACCACCACCACCACCACCACCACCACCACCACCACCATCACCACCACTACTTGTACTGCTACTACTACTACCCTCCCATTTCCTCCTCAACCCCTGTATTTCTCTCAGCCCTTCTGTGTACACCTTCAATACACCCATTTACACCTCCATCCCCACATTTACACCACAACCTCGTGTCTCATAAACCCCACTTCATCTCATCTGTCTCTAGCACCCATTTACTCCATATACACCTCTTGCACCCATATACACCTTCATTTACACCTCTTGCACCCATATACACCTTCATTTATACCTCTTGCACCCATATACACCTTCATTTATACGTCTTGCACCCATTTATACCGCAGTTTACACCTCTTAACACCCATTCACACCGTTTACACCTTCAGCACTCATTTACACCTCCTTGTATAGCTCCTATCACCCAGTTACACCTTCATTTACACCCCTAAATCCCCACCTACACCCCACCCGTCCAGTTTACCCAGGCTGTCGCTATGGCCTCTCTGTGAATGTCCGTTTCCTTCTCATAAACGCTTGGCCTGAAATATTCCCGTTTACTTTAATCTTTTTCATATTTCATCGGTTTTATCCTTATTTCATAGTATATTCTTCCGTATTAAATGATTTTGTTTTATATTTTTCCTTTTTTTTAATATATATATAATTACCTCGCCCGGGACGGAGTCTGGCGATTTGTTGTTCTTGGTCGAGTTCTTTGTTTCTTTGTTTGTATGTTTCTTTCTTTGTTAGTAACATTACAGAAAAACGGCTGAATGGGGCACTGGTCCCTAAAGGAAGTGATTAAATTTTGGTGGTAATCGAACAAACTTAGGTCAAAATCGAGGTCACCGATTTTCAAAGGGCTATAACTTGAAACAGGTTGAAGATAGAGATATTTACTGCTACATCATACAGAAACTCCCACATAGGCTATTTCCTCTGGCACCAAGACCTTTGACACTGAGTGACATTGAAAGATCAAACTCAAGGTCACAGATATTTAGGGCTATATCTCGAAACTGGTTGAAAGTGGAGATATTTAGTAATATCAAGATATTGGAAGTCTCATATGGGCTTTCATTTGGTACCATGACTTTTGACCTTGAGTGTCCTTGAAAGGTCAAAGACAAGATCACAGGTTTTCAGAGGGCTGTAACTTGAACAAGTTTCATTTCATTTGCGCCATTACCTTAGATTTTAATATTTTTTATGACACAAAATGGCAGTACCGATTCAGTACTTAGCAACAATAACGTACCTGCTGTCAGGCGAGGGTTGTGTCTGGCACCGCTTGTTTGTTTGTGAGATTCCTAATGCTGGCTCATTTCCTTTATTCACTTGAGTAATTATTTTTTGGTAAATTATTTCCTTTTTTTTCATTTTTCCTTCCTTATTATGATTTTCATATGTTCCTCATTTCTCTGTCTTTTTTTATATTTTTCATAATATTGGTTTTTGTCGTCCTTTGTTACATTTTTCTTAATATTTCTTCTTTTTTCTTCCTTTATTATATTTTTCTTTGTATATTTTTCTTCTTTTTTCTTCCTTTATTACATGTTTCTTATTTCTCCATTTTTCTTACATTTTCTTCATTTCCCATCTGTTGTTATATTTTTATTTATATTTTCCTCTTTATTTTCATTTCCTCAACCAGATAAGAAAAATGTCAGTTATTTTTTATCATTTTTATTTACTACATTTACTACAAGATTTCGGTGCTGGGAGACGCCTTCATGTGGTGGCACAGATAAAACCTCCTCCTCCTCCTACTATTGTTATTATTATTATTATTATTATTATTTATCATTATTATTATTATTATTATTATTATTACTACTACTACTACTACTACTACTACTACTACTACTACTACTACTACTATTACTACTACCACTATTACCGCCACTATAAGTACTACTCCATCTCATATACCTCCCTCCCCATTCCCTCCATCTCAGCATCCCTCTTCCCCCACTCCCCCTCACTCATATACTCTCTCCTAGTCAGTCTCTCAGTCCCCATCCTCTCCGCGGCCAAATACAAATTCCATCCATATATTAATAACTTACATCACTTTCCTAATTAAATTCTCATATCTATTTTTCATTTTTTTTTCTCGTTCACTAGTAATTAATTTTTTGTTCCAGAAAATCGTGGCTGGGGTCCTTCTCTCTCTCTCTCTCTCTCTCTCTCTCTCTCTTTCTTTCTCTCTTTCTCTTTCTCTTT
>JAGKTI010024829.1:0-14214 GCA_018397915.1 Birgus latro | reverse complement strand
AAGGAGAGGAGAGCCAAAGGTGGTGGTGAACATTGAAATCTCCTAGAATGGAGATTTCAGAGAAAGGAGAAATGGATAGAATGTGTTCCATCGTAGAAGTAAGATAGTCAAAGAATTTTTGATAGTCAGTAGAATTAGGAGATAAGTAAACAGCACAGATATATTTAGTCAGAGAATGACAGGAAAGCCGAAGCCAGAGAGTAGAGAATTCAGAAGAATCAAGTTCAGGAACACGAGAGCAAGATAGATCGTTGTGTACATATACGCAACAGCCACCTTTGGCTTTGAAACGAGAATAGAGAAAGTAGGAGGATACAGAAAAGGGTTTGCTGTCAGTTGCCTCAGACAGCTGAGTCTCAGTGAGAAAGAGAAGGTGAGGTTTAGAGGAGAAGAGGTGGTGCTCAACAGCGTGAAAGTTAGAGGAAAGGCCGCGAATGTTACAGAAATGAAGGAGTGAGTCAGAAAGTGGTTCCAGGCAGCTTTTTGAGTCATCACCGGGAGAGGGGCGGATGGTGGGGGCATTTATGGTCCCCCTCCCTGGGGACTCCGAGGCATGATTTTTGTATGCCATTTCGAAGAAATTTTGAAAAGGAAGTGTAGTGTGTAGCGTGTATGTAGTTTGGTGTTGACAGTTAGAGAAACTTGTATTGGAGAGCATGCTGGTCTACTCTCTGTGTAACTGAGACACTGAAAAAGTTCAGCAAAGAAGGATGGTCAGGAACAAGTCCTGAGGGCTGATGAAACGGGAGCTCCAGCTCTCCCTGTCATCAGCTTTCCATCCTCCTTGGGAGCACTGCCCTGCTCGACTGGTGCTACAGTCTCCTCACCTAAAATGTTAGAATATGGTGCTAGTCATGAAGAAGTGCTATAGAAAGGATGTAGAACCATATAATTGTCTTTCTCTGCCACTGAGCTATATGAAAGATGCACAGGGATGAAAATCTGGGCCAAGGTGAAAGAACTACAGGGGTTCTCCTAAAGTGAATAATATCATGTAGAAGTAGCAATACAAACTATAAAAAGAACTCATTATAATGGTAGGATTAAGAAAGGACTGATGGATCATTGGAAGGTGTCTGCTAGAGGAAGTATGTATATTTGACATTTTCAGTACATGTTTTACTAGCTGAACAATACCATCCGGAGGTGGTAATAGTAACCTATAAACAACTTCACCATACTGGCTATATTACTGGAGACTGTGTGGTTATTTGAGCAAAAGCTGTGCTAGTTTAAAAGAGGAAGACAGCAAGTGCAGAGTAGGGACACAGTTAATTCAATGTGTCATCATGCATAGCAAAATATTTACATCTGATGCCATAAGTAGGTCCAACAATCCTGTGACAAGCACTGATATCAATAAGAAAACTATCAAAACAAAACAAATAACAATATCTAACCTGGTAAACTGTTCATTAGGATGTATGGCAAAGGCTTAGCTAAAGTACAGAATCCCTTATTGTATTCTGATAAGGGTGGACTCAAAAAATCAACATTTAAATGTGCAGGTGTTTAGATAATGTACATATCTGATAGCAAGAAACAGCATTACAAAGTCATATATAAATTATTTCTTAAGTATACACACATGCACATATGCATGCACATACACACATACACACACACACTCTCCCTCTTGTACTCTTAACTTACTTAAGGACAGCCTGGATGTCTGGCAGGTGCTCAAAGGCAAACATTAGGTCAGCTTCATCTACCACCACCATCTTGAGTGAGTTCTTGATGACCAGATTCCCAGCACTGAGGTGAGCCAGGACTCTCATTGGTGTACCCACAACCATGTCTGGTCTATCTGCAAAACACATCAAAATTGAAACCCTCAACTCTGATATTTTTCACCTTTTAGGCAACAATTTCTTCCTCCACAGCAATTCCACACCAACAGTAACCACAGCTCACTATATATAGCTACTGTACACACAAGTATATTTGGTTGAGCTCATACCAAAAGTGCAAATAAACATATACGGTACACAGAATATATGAGAACCAAACGCAGAACAGTTAGGCACTAAAAGTGGACGAGCAACTGAAGCATACAATTACAGTTACAGAAACACCTCTCCACTAAAAAAATTATGTTGATATTACTGTCTCACAGACAAGATTCTTGACAAGGCAGCCTGTATTTATCCTAAGGCTGGAAACAGATGAAAACACAGAATGAATGAAAACGTCTGGAGAATATTTAATGAACGAAACTGAGAGCAGAGACACCAAAAACAGTAAACTTTCAAAAAGTATAAACATGATCATACTGAAATGAATTGATCAACTGAAGCAGATGACCAAAAGAAACCATCAAGAAGAAGAAAATGAAGATATTTAAAGATTTTACATTAACAGAACTTAACAAATTTCAAGGAATGAAGGAAATCAGACATCATCTATGGAGGACCTTGGTACAGGAAGAAGCCAAATGTTTACCGCCATCACACAACTGTACTATGTATAAAGCAGGCCTCCTACAGTGAAGATGTTAAGACTAAAATATGGCAGGAGGGAAGGTATGCAAATGGCAGCACTGATACAGAAGGGAAGACATGAGAATGACAGGAGGGAAGGGTGGAGTGAGATAGGATGGGGGACGAAGGAGTGAGGGAGGAGACGTATGTGACACAAGAAGGGAAGGAGGGGTTAGAGAGAAATAGGAGTGAGATCTGATCAATACAGGAAAGGAAGCTGGAAGAGACGTAAGACTGAGGCATGAGTGAGGCAGGATTGGAGGGAAGACTGAGGAAGAAGTAAATCAGGAATGCAGGGAGGACTAAGGAAGGCATAAGGCAGGAACAAACTTCAGACTGAAGAAGGCGTAGGGAAAGAAGAGCAGAAATACTGACGAAGAAGTATGGTAAAAAATAGGGCAGAGGACGAATGTAGCAGGAATAAAGCAGGAACAGAGGAAAGACTGAGGCAAGAGTGGAGGAAACAATGAGGTGGGGCTGTCTCAGGAAGAGAGGCAGCAACGAAGGGAACACTATGGCAGGATGGAAGAGAAGAATAAGGTACAAGGAAGGAGAAGGGAGGAACAGCGGCAGGGAAGACTGAGGCAGGATGGGAGTGGGGCAAGAATGAGCAAGAATGGAGTTCAGAACAGGTTTGGAGTTAAGAATAAAGAATGAGTAAGGCGGGACTCACCAACTAGCAATGGACGTTGGGCCTCTATTGGGACCTGTGGTGAGATGTCAACACAGCGCACCTCACGCTTACACCACAAGGTCAGCTGGGTCACACAGTCTTTGATCTGAGTACACAGCTCCTTACTGGGTGCCAGGATCAACACTTGTACACTCTAAAATATGTGGAAATGGTAACATCAGCATTCAGTTTAAATTATATATTGTAAGGATAACAGGACTTTAAATTATATATGGTAAGAGTAACAGGACTTTACTAACAACATTCATGCTTAGAGAGCATCATAATCATCACCATCCTGATCAGTTTTCCCTGCCTATGGATGGGGTAAAGTAAGGGCTAGAAGGTGAGGAAAAAGAAACCACCACAAATGGGCATTAGCAACACACCCAATGAAATGAGTCAGACACTCATTCATCCACCATTCAAGCCCCTGAGTAGTTGGAGGGAGAGTTCATCATCCACTTGTTCAATGTACTGCTACTTTCTGATTACCAAACACGAGTGACAAGCCAAATGGTTTCGTGAAACTCAAGAAACCATTTACTACACAGGGTGGTAACTGAATGACAAATCCCTTGAGAAAGAGAGAAAATATTGGTCAAAGAATCCCTGGGGTACTGGAGAAAGGGGCAAAAAGGAACTGTAAATACAGTTTGAAATAAGCATGGTAATTGTAAATGGACACTGTCATCAGTATTCACGCTGAAAATTTCTAGAGAATGGTTCAGCAACAATAACTGGGCATTATCGTAATTACCAACAGTAGTGTATTCACAGTCGGCAATAAAAATGGTAACTATAAAAAGACCATCCCCACTGGCAGCATTCACACTCAAATAATAATAGAGTAGCAGCTCACTACTACAAGCTAATGCTGCATACATGCTGTCCAAGGAAGCCAGTTTTCCCAACAATCACATGTGTAATACACTACTTAGGAATTACCTACCATTAGTAGCCATTAAATTTTTAAATTATCTCTAAAACCTGACTTTCTCCCACTTTCTTTGACAATGGTATGTTTCAACTCCTATTTATCTGTTGTAAAAAAAAAAAAAAAAAGTACATGTGCACTGCATAAAGTACCGTAATACTGTACTGTACTTGTTGAAACAGAAGTATACACCAAAGCAAAATGCAACAGTATACTGTACAGCTTTCATTCTTTATGCAGTGTATGTGCTTTCTTATGTTTAATACAAGAAACAGCATGTAAAAAGAAATCTAAACCCAATAAATTCATGTAAATACAATATCTGGTCTACAGTGACAATAACAAAGATATCAGAGATGTATGGTGAGTCTACCTGTTCAACTGCAGTGCGTTTGCCTTCCAGAATCTTATGTATGGCTGGGATAACAAAGGCTCCAGTTTTGCCCGAACCTGTCCTGGCACGAGCCAACACATCTTTCCCTTCCAGCACAAATGGGATTGCTTTCTCTTGAATCAGTGTTGGCTCCTTCCATCCTAATTTTGCAATGGCCTGCATAAGAAGTTGATACATAGTCATTCTTCACCATCAGTAGGGGTTAAGTTTCTGTACAGTCACAAGGTTGGAAAGGGCTTGATTCTAGGTATGGTATTAAAAAAAATAAAATAAAATAAAAAAAATGTAGGAAAATGATCCCTAAGAAACTTATCTAAGTACTTACAGTACAGCTGTAATGCTGTAAATTTTATATGTAATATAAGTATAATATAAGTAGTATAAGTGTAATTTAAGTTAGTATAAGTATAGTGTAAGTGTAATATATGTGTAATTTACATTAGTTTATGTATGGTGTAAGTGTAATTCTGGACCCTGTTTAGATGATGCAATGTATGAGAAGTGGACCTTGTAATTCTCTTTTTTGGGCTTGATCTTAGTTAAAGTGTAGTAGGGGAGTATTATTGTTAACATGTAGACCGTGTGGAGCGGGTTGGATGCGCAAATTCATGTCTGTTTTCGATAAAGAGGCGAAGAAAGTTGATTCGAGATTAAAATTCGCGATGAGTTGGATTTACACTTGGAATTCAGAATTTTGTAGTTGAATTTGTGTTTATCATCATGTTGTACTA
The DNA here is from genome assembly GCA_018397915.1 of Birgus latro. NCBI lineage: Eukaryota > Metazoa > Arthropoda > Malacostraca > Decapoda > Coenobitidae > Birgus > Birgus latro. The sequence goes on along the minus strand of JAGKTI010024829.1, from coordinate 8,996 downwards.
AATAATAATGTCTAAGAGCTTAGGTAAAGTCTGATTATTGATTACGGTCTTTGTTAGCCGTGAAATTAATTTACTTTTCACTGTCGCCAGATCACGTAGGCCAGAACCAACGCGAACAAAGAATAATTAACTGTATGCGTGAGTTTAGGCATCGTTTAAACTGTTAGACCCATGTTACTGCCACAAAATTTAAATCATCATAAGTCATTTTGTCTACGTAGAGGAGTGTGAAAATTCCTTGTTGCAAATTCCTGGACGATTGTATAATAAGTTGACTGTAGAGTAATTAGTCGAGGCCAGAACTGGTTGTAAGAACATCGTGGGATCCCCGGAGCGTCCTGGCCGCAAGCCGTCACTTCGAGCTGATATCTCATGGAGGACGGGTGTCCACAGGTATGGTCTCGAGTAGATTCACGGTATTCTTCCCCATACGTCACAATAATTAGTTTTCATTCTAACTATATATAAAGTAAGTTGTCTGATAATATTTTCCAATACTTTATATGTCTTCGAGCTGATATCTCATGGAGGACGGGTGTCCACAGATGGTGTGGTGTCTCGGAGTCTGCCCGTCGACTACGTAACGTCTCGCAATCTCTATTGCCAATGCCCTTACACATTTCCACTTAGTTCATTTCTATACACAGTTGTCGATTATGAAGTTGTATGGTCCACTTAGTAAGCCCTTTATTCATAAAGTGTAATATACTGGTTAAAAGCGAGTGAGATGCGGAGTGTTGTATTTCTCTGTCAAGTTGAGTATTGCAAGCACTGTGACTATATATATTAAAATATTCTTGGGCATCGGATAATTTTTACATAGATATGTCATATTGTGTAAACCCATGGTTAATAGGGGTGATTAAATTAACCTAGAGTAAACCTTGTAACACGCTGTAAACCTGGGAAATACTACGAGTCCTTTTGAGACCATGGTTTATGTAAGTCTCTCCTGAGTTAATAATTTTCTATTACACATGTGGACCTCGTGTCGAGTTAAGAGGTCGAGTTGAATGTATTCTTAATGTAATGTGTGAATGTAGCGGGCGAGTAATTCTTATGTGAGCAGTATAAACAACATCTTGTTGAGTGTAAAGCCCAAGGTACTTCTGTGGTGGTAATTTCTTATAAATACTTTTGTATCGTGATATGTGAGTCAGTTGATTTATAATCTGTGGAGAAGAGAGCTTCAATTCTCTCAGATAATCTGATGGTAACAGAGACTGAAGTATTACTATGATCTAGAAGCATTTTCTTGTTCGAAGGTTATTTCATCTTATGTAAATTTTAGGATAGTAATATAGATAAGTATACTTTTCGTATGTGTTTGGTATAAATCCTCTGGGAAGTTGATTATGAGGTTGAGTGGCCCACAAGGCATGTTTCTATCTATAAAATCCACGCTCTCAAATATTTTTCTCACGCTACCCTGTTTACTGCCCTAGGCCTCATTGTCCCCTCTTTCACTGTGCGGGACTAATATCTTTTATTACTTTTTTTTCCTGGCAATCGCTGGGTGGTGGCAGCATACCAGATTAATTCTACTACTATCGGTAGTTATTTCTTCCTAGTGTCAATCAAATAACGAGACCTTCTTTAATAACTCTAGGATATCTTCTTTGGCAGTAACCAGTAAACATCGAATAAATTCATTCAGTCAAAGTACCGCCCAGACACTGGTGTTTATGCGGTGTGATATTTAGATAGATGATCTTCAAATTTCAAGTGTTAAAAAAATTATCGGCACGACACTGGTGTCATATGCGGTGGTTATTAATTTTATACAGTATAAAAAATCGGTCATTATACTGGTGACAAAGCGGTGGAATATTCATTACAAGGGATAGCAAAAACTGCAACCCTACACTGGTGTTACAGCGGTGTGATATTTCAAATTTCTATAAAGAGCTAAAATTCTCTCCCTTACACTGGTGGTCACGTCGGTGGGGATTTTCATTCTGAGGGCAACGCCAAAAACTGGCGCCCTTACACAGCTACTACCATGTTATGACAGTTACTGGAGGGTGATGTTAGATTAGGAAAAAAAAAAACTTTGTACATAACTGGTTTCACTCAAAGCAAAACCAGTCAGGAATAATGTTTAGTCCCTAACTTGTGTTTCTCTTCATCACTCTTACTACTACCAAGTTATTTCAAGTGCAGCGTTAGTAGAAAGAGTTGTTTATGCATCTGTACTGAAGTAGTGAAGGCAGATGATAAATGGTACGGTAGCCTGGTTAGGAGAATTTCTGTTTTCCCGAGAAAGGCAATTTCTGTGGGTCAATATTTGGAGGAGATTCATGAAGGATGCTATAGGGCTGAGAGTTCTGAACAGTCGTGGTAGCCCTATGCTTGCAGAGAACAGTTGTTCAGTGATGGAGGATGGATGTTTTCAGTTTCAAGGCATTCTGTGTACTAGTACTGAAGAGTTAGTCATCTCCTTGTTTCAGTGAGGGGTGATGTAGCATATAGCTGTAAGGATAAGATGCACTTTCTGTTGAAGTGATGAACTGTATGCCTCATATGTTTCTTTGACTGGGTGTCTGTTTGTTTCTCATTGAAGATGATCTGTTGTTGTTGTCGTGACCCCACACTCATCTGGAAGTGAACCTGAAGTTGTAGCTACTCAGCAGTCCACCATCCTCCTTTTGACAAATGGGGCAGGAACTGAGAAATGTGTGTATAACCAGACAGCAGAGACAGTCAGTTATATTGGTGCCAACACATGAAGGCACTGTTCTCCAGTACTGAAGGTGATCTGTGCTTATGGTCTTTGTACAGCCTATAATCATTCTTTAAACTTATTATTATTTATTATTATTTTTTGCTGGTAATATGGTGGAAGTTCACCTTGGGTTTGAGTAATTCAATGTTGTAAGGTTGAACTGTCAGTAAACTAAAAGCCTTTAAACTGAGAGAGGCATACTCTGAAATATTCCATGGTAATTTTGAGTTCATATTACCATTCAGTCCTGGAGCTCTTTTCCAAGGCTAAATAATACAGTGTGATGGTATTCAGAACACAAATATTGTTACCTCTGTGAAGGGGTGAATCAAAACTATATGTAACCACTGCAGTCCTTCCAGAGTTCCTTCCTTCACTGAAGAAAATGATCTTCTATAATGAAAGACTTAAATACACTAGCAAATCATACCATAAATATACACAAGCATACTGTACAACAAAAACTAGTACTGTATACTGGTAGCTGAAAAGTAGTGATATTGCTAAAACCTAGTACTGGTATGGTGTCACAATTTATGATGTCTATTTCGCTTAAACACCCACAAATTTCTACCATAATTGTATTAACTGAAGGAAAATTAACATCATAACAATATATGTTTCCCACAAAGAATTTTTAACACCAAAACTGTCTCTCAAAAATCCAAACTCTCAACTAAGTTGGGAGAACCTGTTCACAAGTAACTGTCTTGTACAGCAAGATGAACTCATGACCAAGACAGAGAACCTCTACCATGTCAAGAACATGTGCCTTTGTTAGGCCTATTTCTGTATTTCAGAAGTTTCTCACTTCCTCCTGAATTATAAACTTAAAATAATAAAAACTACTACTGTACAGAATAAATGTACTATAGTTAAATGGCTGTGAAAAGTTAAAAGGAGAAAACAGTGCATTCAAGGTGTTAAATTATAAAAAATTGACAGGAGAAACTACCAGTACTGTCCGCATGTTCATAAAACGAAGCCACGGAACACTTAATTTCACTCTACCCAGAATGATCACGTGAGAAACAATGATAATAATCAGGCTAACATAAGTCATGCATACAAAATAATAAACTGTTTTTTTTTTCATCTGAGAGTCATAAAGGAGAGGGATAAACACAGGTATGCTTTATGCAGAAGCACCTTACCAAATCAGTTCACCTTCCTCACAGTCTGTTATATTTTTCTTATTATTTCTAGGGGAGTAAATAAACATTTCTTGTTAAATCTGTTTCCCTGTTGTTTTAAGCTACGTCACGCTGTGTCTTGTCATTTGATTCGTCAGTGTAATGTCGGAGGCCACTGTGATAACCTAACAGTTTAACTAAATCTAACTTAACCTAGCTTAGCTGTACCTAACAATTTAACTTGACCTAACCTCCGACTGGGAAATGAGAAACGAAATCCACCTTTGAGTATGCTTCTTCCATTAAGCTGGAAACAAACAATCGTTGCTACGGTTTAAGGAACATGATAATAATATGGGGGGAGAGGTAAATTCAGCAGGAAAAGGTTACCACCCTGAGAATTAAAAAAAAAAATACTGGAGGAATATGAAATGAACTGGTAAAGTCTTTCTGCTGCTTAAAGCGTGCATTTACCAGTAAAGGAAGTAAATCACGTCAGAGAACACTGAGGAAAGTTGTTGATAAGAGTTACATTTCTCAACCTTTATTTCACACTGGAACGATTAACTCACCTCTAAAATTCTGTCATCGAGACCCATTTCATGAAACTGCACAGTCCCATCCTTAGCACTCATCATTTCTGTGCAATTAAACTGTTTTCTGTATTAAGTTGTGTTCTACCCTAGCTTCTATGTATACCCCAGGTCGATCCCCCGGGTTATTGAGCCCCAAATTCTTTTCTCACAAGACTGCCTGCTCAGGTAGTGCACTCGTCTGTTTGTTTACACCTCCACATGTGAGGTAAAAAGGGGCTACAAGCCTTCAGCTTAATACATGATTTATTGACTAAATTCAGTCGGTTATGTATCTGCATAATGAGTTAATGCCATATAATTTATTGTGGATATAATTTACTATTACTAAGTATGATAATTTTTTAACAGCTACGAGGCTAAGGACAACAACCTTCACAATTATCATTCATATTACATAAGTATTCCCTACGGGTTAGTAAGATATCTTAATTGAGCCATCACAAACAAATCTCAGCTTAACCTGAATATCTGTCAAACTCTACTCAGTCGAGTAAAAAAAAGCTTTGTCCTTTCGATAACATTTGAGGTTATTGTCCGGACAAAACGTCATCAAGGCGTTCTCAGCAATATAAACCTGAGTGCTACACTTCCTTATGCATAAAATGGCTTCATGTTAACTATACTTTCACATGTTGGACATCAAACTGGAAATAGTAAAGGTTAACAAAGAGAGAAAGCGTATTGCTTTACCATTATCATTATTCTACGGTTTTTGTGCTTGACAGCAGGGGGAGGTACACGTATATGAGTTACATGAGTGAAATGGATTAAAGAGAAAAGTGATGACAAAAATTTAAATCACACATCATGTCGCCACGTGCTGTTTCATCGCCTGAGGCAAAAAAGGATAGAGAATTAACAATAGAATGCATGTCCTGGTATATCAGCCCAAGAACTTTCATTTATATCTATATAGGTTGACTTGCGCCTGTCATAGAATGAGATCACATGCTTTGTTTTTACAGAACGAAAAGTATTTTGAAATGAAAGCGCAAGGTGTTTTTGGTGACGTCACAATCAATAGGCAGTGGTGGAAGGTGGCGAAGGGTGTGTTGCTGGGACCGCCCGCCGCCCCAGCAATTATTTTCACGGAAGGCGGAGCTCATTTGTTTTCTAATGTCGTAAAGGCCGCAAGATGTGCATTTTACCCTTTTCATATTTCCCTTCCTCTCCCGCGATGCCATTATTTCGGGTCAATTTAAACTATGCATCACACCTCTAACATTAATAAACACTTACCGTCTTAAAAATGAGAATAATAAAAGAAGAAAAGAGTGAATGTTGTTGGCGGGGTTTTGGTCCGGCCGGGTTTGCGACAACGGTTTTGCGGCATCTCAGTGCGCTACAACCCAACATGGCGAGCGGTGGATTCCCTTCGTCACTCCGCCTGCTGGGAATGTGATTTGGACATTTATCCGGCTAAGTTACGGTGAGATATTTACACCGGCATTTAGTGCGGTGCGTCTAGAAGTGATTATGGTATGGTAGTGGTGATAACTCTTATGGATTATGGAAAAAGGAGGGTAAATAGAAATGGGGGTGCTCGTGACTGAGCAATGGTGTTGACACCCCAGTTTTCACCTCTGTAATCAAAGCATTTTGCAGATTAGCCAACTTTTTCCCCTCCAAAACCATCTTGGCAATATTTAGTTTCGTGTTTATGGAATTCATAGTGGTTAGATGCAGTGATTGATCGGCAAATTGGAAATGATTATGAAGATTTTTGTGGGGGTAATTTAAGGTGTGTTGCAGGTACGGCCCGCGGATCTATGGGTGTCGAGGACCGTATGGGAGGCAGCACATGGGAGGCATGGATGCATTGTTGTTATTGCAACATATTTGAGCGTGTTACTGATATATTACGCGAATAGAATCATGCTTGAGTAAGTTTCCGTTTTTAGACTTGGTATATAGGTCTGTAACAAGCGACATATTGCGTTTACTGATAATCTGGCTGGTGTGCCATAAGGGTCACTTTCGTTTACTCAGCGACGTCGCATGGCGTTGACTAGCTTTCACAAAAGAATGTCAAGGCATTTATGTCCCGACTCAGCAACAGCCTTTCGTCCCGTGACAAACCCTCATCCCTCACATGATCTTCCATGTTATGAGTCTGCTCTCTCTCTCGGTCACCTTTTAGTAACATATTCAATTCACTATTTGTGTTATTGTAAGCCATAGATTTTTATAAATGACTATGTTGTTTGTTAGAATTGTGCTTTATCCAGTTATCTGGTTCATAAGCCACTCAGGTTACACAATGTAACCACTCCAGAGTTTTTATTTTTTTTATATATAGCTTATAAGAAAGAACCAGTGACTATGGTAGATACCTTCAGAGTTGTTTTTCCTAAAAGAAAAGGTATCAGCCATATCATATCATTTATAAAGGCTCCGTCACGCATGTGTCAGCCTTGGTCATCAAATGGCAGCTCTCCATGATGCTCGATACCAGGCAGCCTCCCCATTCTCAGTTATCCGTTAGGTCATGCTATGTGACCTCGTCCCTGGTCTTTCCGTTTGCATCCTGAATCCTAACCCCTGACACTTCCACTTCTTACTTTTCGCATGCACTTGTCGTCCTCCATCCGCTCCACATGCCCAAACTATCAAACCCTACCTTTTCTCATCGCAGCACCAATACACTGTAGTCCCTTCCCTTCTGTCATCCCTTTAATCATAAATCTAGCCCCCCCCCCACTCACATTCAAGGATGCACTAAACATTCATCTAATAAATGTCATTTATGTATGTTTAAGCCTTCAGGTATCCTCTTCCTTTACTACCCAGGTCTTACTACCATATATATCATTACACTCCTAACACATCCCACATACAAAGATTCCCTAGCATGGAGGTAAAGCCCTGCCACTGTCAGGAGAGGCAAGTGCTCCCTGAAGTTTCTCCAGCTACTCCTTACCTTAGCCACAGAACTCCAGTATGAAACATGTCCTCTAAATAAAAAAAAAATTCCACACAGTCAAGATACTCACCAGCAAGATCAATCCTTTCAAGCCCAACAATCTCTATAAGCTCTCCCCGACACACAGCACATATGAAATCAGCGTTATCTTGCAGGCTGCCTCTTGCTACATTTCTTATACACCCACTTGTCACAAATATTGTCATGATGGTAATAGTGTTACTTTCCACGCCCTTGTGGCAAACTGCACATGGCCACACTTCCTCAGCTGTGACAGTACCACCACTAGCCCAAGTTATCATCACTTTTGTTTTATCTGCATTTACTTTTAAACCCTTGTGCCCCATTCTGTCGCCACCTCCTAAATATTTCCTCCACCTCCCGTACTTTCTCCAGAATCAATACCAAATCCTGGGTATACAACATATCCCATGGGAGTCCATTTCTGAAGTCATGTGAGATCTTCAAGTATACCATGACAGCTAGGAGGGGCTCAAGACTGACCCCTGATGCACACCAACATTCACGGAAAACTCATCACTCAAGTCTGAGCACCCTCATACATGCCATAACCACTCTAACCAGCCATGTCTCAATCCCAAGCTTTCTTATTGCCCACTTCACCTCCACAGGGACTCTGTCAAAGGCCTCCTACAATTCAACAAAAACAAAGTACAACTCCCTTTTCTTTCCTATATATTTTTCCCATGGCTATCAGACAATGATTATGGCACCAGTGGTCCCTTCCATTTCATTTTTAAAGGGTCCAACATGCTTGCGTTGGCCTTAGTCACCTAATGGCAGGTCTCCATGCTGTTCGATCTTTGACAGCTTCCTTATTCAGTCTCTTATCCCAGATGTTACACTCAGTGACCTCGTCCCTGGTATTTTTCTATCTGCCTTTCGCAACCCTGCCCCTAACGTTAACACATCTCACTTACTGCACCCAGTTATCATCCCCCATCCTCTCCTCATGCCCAAACCATCTTAGTCTACCTCTCCACAACACCAGTACCTTCCAGTCCCATCGTGCCTCTTAACAATTCCATTGTAAACCTAGACCCCCAGGCCTCGCACTCAGGGACGCACTACGCATCCACGTAATCATTGTCATTTCTGTACATTTAACATGCTGCATACAAAGATCTTTTAGCACGAAGGGAAAGACAATTCCTCACAGTAGTAGCATGAATCAAAGGCCGGTGGCCAAACACTGGATTTGCTGACTCCAAACCTTCCCTTTTCCAGTCAAACTCCTCGTTTAGCAACTGGCAATAATGCTCTCTCCAGGTATCTTTAACATCCTCATGGTCCACCACTACCTTTCCCTCATCATTCTTACTGCTCACCTATGATATCCTTGTTTTCCCTCTTTATTTGATTTGCCACTTTAAATACTGTATCCTTCCTTTCAGTGGGGTGCAATGAAATACCGAATCGGCAGTTTTAAATGGAAAGTAGCTATTGCCATTTTTATCGCCATATAGGTCCACTCACACCAATTTATCTGAAATACGGTCAAAATTTTGTTTATTGAAACTTAATAAAAAATCAGGATTCAGAGCAAAAACGTAAGGTAGTGAACTGTTTTTCCTTTAGCTCAACAGCTTGCCTTCACA
>JAGKTI010024828.1:0-14215 GCA_018397915.1 Birgus latro | reverse complement strand
TGTTACGAGGAGTTATCCCATTTTTTCATACAGTACGTTTTCTTTTGTTGTGTATCATGAATGTAATGAATATTATGTTTATTATTGTATAATGTGATTGTATATTGTGTTGGAGTTTATCTTTGGAGAATGTAGAAATGAATTAATATTTGTGAAGGTGTTAAGGGTTAACATGTAAGGTTATGTTGTTGTATTGTGATCCCGTTAGTGAGAGATATGTTATGTTTGTACGAGGAGGAGTGCGTGGCTTCTCTCTCTCTCGGTGGCTAGCGGCGTGTGAGGAGCTGATCTGGGTTTCTGCTCCGGTGGGCGTGTTGGAGGAGACACGTGGTGATTTTGGGAGAGCAGCGTGGTCACACAGTGTGAGGTTTTATACAAGGGAAGTGGTGAGATAATTATGTGAATATATTAATGAGTATTACTTGTGGGAGGAGAATATACAGGTGTTGGAGAGAGAGAGTGGTGTGGGTGGCCACAAGATAGCCTATGGCGCACGTGGTGGTGTATTTGTGATAGTAGAGGTTATTATTGTGTGAACCATTGTGGAGCATTTGTGTGGTTAATATTATAGAGTAACATGTGAGGGAGAATGGTTAATCATTTTGAGATATTATGGTTATTGAGTGTCATTTGGTGTTGAGATCATTGTGGGGATATGGCATAAGTGATCTAAGCATATTCTTTATTTGAGTATCAGTGTATTTATTTGTAAATATATGTAAATAGTGTAGTAGACTATTTCATTATCATTGATGGTGTGATGGATGATACAGTACTTGTGGTGGAGATATTTCATGTTGCTATCCAGCTGGCCCGGGAATGAGGAGTTGCAGGCCGAACGAATTTCTTGCTGTACCTAACTATTGCAGCGTGCTTGAAGAGTGAGGACAGCTGGGGACGTAACAGAACCTTAATGAAAATGTACACATCCTTACTCCTTGTATGTCTTATATAGACATACAGTATGTATGTACATTTTAACTTTATTACTAGATTACATCCTTTAGACTTGGCTATGTCCACCCTCCAACCCTTATATCATGCTTATTCCTTGTACAAATGTCCCACCTCCTTTTCCTAATATAGACATCCCCTACATAACTCCTCTCTAGTGTCAGGAGACACCATCTCAGCTACCCGGGGGAGTCATTGTACCCCCACTGTATCTATGCCCCCCCCACTGTATATGTACCCCCACTGTATCCATGCTCCACACTGTATATGTACCCCCATTGTATATATATGCCCCCCCTCACTGCAGATGTGCCCCCACTGTAATATCCCCCCTCCCCTCCCTGTATATCCCCACTGCTAGATCTTAAAGCGCTGAGTCAAAAGTCGTTCCTAGCAAGAGGGTAGCAGATTTAAATCAGCAAGTGGCTGGCACTCTCAAGGGGAACACTCTGGATTTTTTCTCCGGTATTAAAATCCTTAAATAGCTACTCCAGGACTTTCATTAAATCACCAAGGGACTGTGGATTACAGAGGCTCTCCCATCCGGGAGCCCCTGGGAAGTGTATGGGGCACGCGACTGGGGCCGAAGAGGGAGAGCAGACGGGCCTGGCACCGGCTCCTGGGAGTGCCGGACTGGGCCTCTCTGCCAGGTAGGTCTCGGCCTGGAGTCCTTGGTAGGCCCCAGGGAGTCTGGGAGTCAGATTCACTGGAACCTGGGGCTGCTGTCGGGACAGGATTGCGGCAACTGCTGGAGGAAGGGGTTGCCATATGGCAACCTCGGGCTGGGGGCATCACTGGCACTACTCGATGCTGTCAACCTGGCTGGTGGGACCTCCGCCTCGACCTCACTGGATGGGCAGACTGAAGGGAGCCAAGGCCCTGAATCGGGCCTTGCCAATGCTCCAACAAGGGGTCTCCCCCGGACTCACCTCCTGGAGGAGAGGGAGTACGCCCCACCCGGCCACAGGAAACAGGGTGGCCCAGGCAAGAGTCTGGAGAAGCTCTAGGAGCAGAGGGTGAGGAGCGGACGATGGCCTACTCAGACTCCCCCGTGTGGATGATGGCCTGCACGGCGGTTCCTCTGCCCTGTCGGACTGTTGGGAAAACACGAGTCGGGGCTTGCTCTACTCTGCCTCCTGAGGGGGAAAGGTGGTCTTCTGTAGGGGAGGAGCGGACGATGGCCTGTTCAGCCTCGTGCCCGACACGGACGATGGCTTGTGTCGCGGTGCTGCGGGAGGAAGTAGCAGAGGGACGGACGCTGGCCTGTCCTGCCTCACACCCGACACTGACGATGGCCTGTGTCTCGGTGCTACTTTTGGGGTTGACCGCAGGAGAGGAGCAGACGATGGCCTGCTCAGCCTTGACCCAACACGGACAATGGCCTGTGTCGCGACCCTGCAGGGAGTAGGCAACTGAGGAACGGACGATGGCCTGTTCCGTCTCTTGACCGGCACGGTCGATGGCCTGTGCCGCGGTGTTGCTAGGAGTTGTGGAGGCAACTGGCGAGAATTTTTCATCGGGACTAGGTTATGATTCCTGTTCACCTGGTGCAGTGTCGGTTGGGAGCAAGAGGGGCACCGGGGATTTATACAGGTGAGCCGCTCCTGCCCGGCGCCGCTCTGTGTCGGCTGCACACCCCCTGTGGTCCTTCGTGGCCTTGGGGCATGGTTGTCGTCTGCAGCCATACGTTGCCCCACCAGGTTTCTTGACTCACGCATTTCAGTAGTTATAGCTGATATTTATCGTGCCTTACTTTCTTTCTCTCTCTCTATATATATGTATATGGATGGAATATCTCAAATTTGTTATATCCTGATAATGCAGTACTACTGTACTTGCAAATACCGGACAAGAGCTTAGACTAGTGCAGAGTTTTGCTGATGTCTGTGAGCATTGTGCCTTGAGAGTAAAGCTGCATGTTCGTGAGGCCTTTTTAGACCAGTCAAGACCGGTCAAAGTTTTCTGGACCTACTTGACTTTCGCGAGAATGGATTTTAGACCAGTTCCATCCGTAATGTGCTCCTATTGGCTGGAGGAGGGGGTAGGAGGAGTCATTACGGAATCAGCTGGGTTATGTAAACAGCAAGAACAAGATAGTAATAAATCAATTAGCTATAAATATCGTCATTACTAGTGTACACAGTAGCTGTTTGTATGTCATATTAAAGAAAATATGACAGCTTCCCAGTGTGTCACTATTACAATCATGATAAGTTCTAATTACACCATGAAGTGAAATGAATCTTCAGCTGACCTTTTCAGTTAAAAGAGAACTAGTAACCGGAGACAAAGGATGAAATACGCGTCCTTAAGGAATTATTACTGGGAAATAGTTGTGTCATCATTATAATAATCCACTGAGACTCACGGAATTTGAATTTCTCTCCTTAGCATTATTATCTTCCTGCTTCACCCACAACGGATCATCTTTTTCAATTCAGGTTTAAACAAGTATTAATTTCCAGTAGCACCTACATTTATATCACCGTCCTATGTCACTGTTGACCGTTATACTGTATGTGCGAAATTCTATTTTTGAAATATTAAACTTTTACTTCTGTCCGCCATCTTTGTCGTATCAGCTGTTTACCCTGGACACGGGACGCTCCTCCCTGTCCTTGTTGCTCTCTGCTACCGTGCATCCTTTGTGCGCAGACTGGGTAATCATGGCTCTGGGGCAGGACTGCTTTAGACTAGTTTTGACCAGTCCGATTTTTCTGAAACTGTCTCGCCAGAACAGCCTTGGGACTAGTCTTGACCGGTCTTGAAAGCCTTACGAAAACGCGGCTTAAATGTATAAAAGAGTAGAGTTATGGTAATCGAGAGAGAACGTGACTCCCAGTGTGATGGTACAGTAAATGGAGAGATACTGCAGACGACGCTGCAGTAAGGCTCTTCCAGTAACTGCATTAGTAATTGTCAAGATATTTACCGACATGGCCACTGTAGATCCAAACTACCCTCTTCAACTTTGTTGTGAAGGAATACTTTTCATGGTGTAAATGAGTGGTACCTGTTGGTTAAGTATCTATCTATCTATATACCTAGGCTGCTTCCCCCAAGAAAAGGGAGGTAGCCGAGACAGGTCAACACACTACCAATTTACTCATCCACATTCATTCGCATCTTAGCCCCAAAGGGGAGAAGGGACAGATCCTCACCGCACCACACCGCACGAGGGTCAACCACGCAGTGCAGTCAGTGACATCTGCAGCAGGGCCCGACAGCAAAGCTGGTTTACCCCTGCCACATCATAATGGATCCAGCCCCTTACCTGCACCTGACGTGATCAGCTTATCAGACAAAATGCAGGAGAATATCCCCTCAGGGCTGCGTCATCATTTATTCATTCACAATTTCTCTCCATTTATTTCTATCACGCACAGCCACTCTTCCTTGCTCAACAGACAACCCTCTCGCATCCAACGCTCTCTTCACACTGTCCATCCATCCTATTCGTGGTCTTTCAGCCTCACGCCTTTCACATCAGATCTAGTTATCTTTTTCACCAATCGCTTATTATCCATTCTCCATATGCCCAAACCATCGCAACACCCTCTGTTCAACTCGATCAGCCATCTCCCGAACAATTCCAGTTCTCCTTCCCACTTCATTTCTCACTCGATCCATACGCGTCACTCCACACATACTCCTCAGACACCTCATGGTTAAGTATATTGCAGTGAAATCGACTAGAAGTAGGTAACAGCTACCACTGTTTACACTATTCCCAAGCTGTGCTCCTAGTTTATAGGTGGGGTATGTTAAATGTGTGGCATACATTGTCAGTTGTATGAGCTCATATTTATGCTTTGCTCATTAATGTTTGACATTTGACTTTTTATTAGTTTTCTGATAGTGAAAATCGTTTGTAGAGACGATTATGGCATACATTCAGTCAAAGCAAACTCTGGTCTTAACCAAAATCACCTTGTTTATCTTAGGTTACACAAGGGAAGACAGTGACATATTACATATGAGAAATAATAATAAAAAAAAAAAGGAAAAAATAATTGTTTAATCCCCTTACCTCACTTTATTTTTTTTTTTACCTACCCTAACCAAACCAATCCAACCTGACCTATATGAGGCTGTGCTGTATCAAATGAAGTAACTGGTACTCAAAATTCTTGTCTCAGGGAGAACTCACCACTGGAGAACAGAAAAATAATGAATACCCTTAGGGGCTGAAATGATAACAGAACGATAAAGAGTGTTGAATACCAACCAGGAGCCCTAAAAACATAACCAGTAGTGAAAAAAGAGGTGGTGACACTTCACAATGCTGAGCCCCCCCCCCCCCCCCCCCCCCCCCCAAAAAAAAAAAAAAAAACGGACCATGTGCAGTAGTGTTGCACAGTTTCTCTAAGTTATAAACTGCATATACCAATAGCATAATGTAGTTTCTTGGGGCTCCCAAAATCTGAGTTTCAGTAACATTACTAGAATTTGTTGGTTCTATTATTATTTCAAACCCTAATGGAAATCATTATTTTTCTGTTCTCCAATGGAGAGTTCTCCCAGTGACAAGATTTTTGAGTACCAGTTACTTCATTTAATACAGCACAGCCTCATATAGGTTAGGCTGGATTTGTTTGGTTACGGTAGGTTATTAAAAAATTTAAAAAAAAAGTGAAGTCAGGCGCTTAAATGGTAGTTTTACCGATTTGTTTCATACCAGCCATATTCATAGGATTCTAAATACACAGCAAAAATTATGGTTTTACACAGATATTTTCAGTTTCTCCCTGATTATTTGCAAACTGCAGGATTATCACCTTTATTACCATTTTATTTGAATAAGGCATTGTGATATAAGGCATTATGATACCAGTAACCATCTTCTATCTATCTATCTATTGCCAGACGCCATAATCCCATAAGGGGTGGCCATTTGACTCTGAGTTATGTTTTACAGGGAGGGGCACTAACCCTCCACCAACCCACTTGTTGACACGTAGGGAGCACGTATGGTTTGGTTATATGGTTACCAACCAGCGTTGTTAATGGTTTCTTGGTTTACAGGAAACCATTTGGCTTGTCACTCAATGTAAAGCCACCTGTAAAGGAAAGAAAAGCAATAAGAAGTGACAGGAAAGATTGGAGAAATAGGAAGAGAGGAGGGCAGGCTCAGAAAGAGAATGATAAAGGCTAAGGAAGAAGTAGGGAGCACTACATCAAGTGAGTGGATGATGGTCGCCACCACCTACCACTAAATATTAACCATCTTACTTCAGTGTAATAAATTTTTTTGTCATTCTTGCGGAACAAATCACATGAGAAGGTTGGACACCTTCTTCCTGTATTCACAAAAGCAGATGAAAGAAATCTACCTAGAGTTGACATCATCATGATTGTGCAATTTTTCAAGACCTTCATCATCCAGCCATGAAGCACATCAGAATGAAAAGGTAAATTTTTTCCCAAATTAGACTTGCTGTTACAGTTAGTTACATGCAGTTACATGATTGCTGTCACACCATATGAAGATGCACCAAAATTAAGATATTAGTTATGTATAATTTCCTTCTGTACTAAAAAAATTTGGTATACAATGCCCCCTAACTCAAATCCTCGTATGGCAACTTTTGTGCTTGGTGACCAGGCCGACTTGTGACCATCTGCCTTAAGGCCAACCCTTTGGTTAGGTTATGTGGAAAAGTGGTTGGGTTGTGGTCGTATAAACAATGTGCAAAAAAGAGGTCAAGTTATGGGGGAGGTTACCCACCCTCAGTCGGGTTACCAGAGAGAAAGGTCAGGATGTCGACCATCATTTCTTGGCAAAGATGGTGACTCTTTCTCCTCAATGTGGTTCATTTAGCGAGGGTTTACTGTATATTATTAAATGTTATTGTTCCTAATTTTAGTCGGTGTATGCTGAGTACGCCATCCGCCTTTACACGCTTTATGCTGAATACAAAATGTATTTAAAAGCATAGAATTTTATAGTTTTGTTGGGTTAATATAGTAATATTTTAGAGATAGGCAACAGTGAAACTTCATAATACAGTAATCCCTCTATTATTCAGATGTCCAATATTCGAACACCCTTACTATTCAGATATCGTGGGCTGCCCAACCCCAAAAATGCCAAAAAATTCGATAAAAATCGAAAAAATTTCAATTTTTTTGGACCGCGTCAGTTTGAATTTCCCGCACGCGCCGATCGGCTGTGTTTACGCGTGTGGTGCCTCTCTGTCGGTCCACATTTCCCACTCAGCTCCTGCCTCATGAACACCTCCGACAATGGCGGCCGAAGTGATTGCTTTTGTGGTGATACTCTACCTCCTACAGTGCTTGATACTGCTCTTCACCTTCTTCATCATGTGTGTGATGATGGCCCCGCCACCTGAGAAGAGGAAGAAAGTGGTTCTGACTCTGGAGAAGAAAAGGGAAGGGTATTGGAAAAGATGGACGCCGGGTGGCCGACATCACGGATTCGTCGTGAATTCAATCTCCCTCACTCCACCTTGTTTGATATCAAGAAGTCCCGAGACAAACTACAGCAGTACATGGCTGATTTCACTTCGAAGACCAAACGAAACGTGGAGAGGAAGGTGAGGTTTAGTCCTAAGTATGCAGACATAGACCGATCCACGCTGATTTTGTAACGACAACAATGTGCCGCAGGTGTGTTGGTACGTGGAACAGAGCTGAAAGCTGCTGCTGAGAAGTTCAGGCTCCAGGACTCGTCACTAGATCACACGGGAATTTACTGTTATGTACAGTGCAGTGAAGTGATGTGATCCCAGTTATGCAAAAAAAACGTGGAAAGTGTTGGTGAAAAGTGCTGGTGATTGTAAATTGCTAAGATTGTGTGGTGCAGTTTCTTCGTGTCAAAGTCTAAGATGATAGAGCGAGTTATAGACGGCGGCTTCTTTTTCTTAAGTACCCTAACTTCATCAAAATTCCTTGTTTTGTTCTTTCCATATCATTAATCTCATGCATAAACTGTGTGCAAGATGATTTCCATAATGATTTTTGTGTCTAACCTGTTTTCATCATGCTGTAAATGTGTTAAAAAATTACCCTAAATGTTAATCATAATTTCCTGCTTTCAATTTAATTTTTTCATGCATGGTTTTTAAGTGCACCAGCTATGATAATGGTGAAAGGCAGTGAATTTCATGTCTGGTCCTAACCTAACCTAACCTAACCTATGCTTACCATAAAGATTTTCATGCCTAACCTGTTTTCATCATGTTGTAAGTGTGTTAAAATATTACCAAAAATGTTAATCATAATTTCCTGCTTGCAATTTAATTTTTTCATGCATGGTTCTTAAGTGCACCAGCTAGGAAAAAGGTGGAAGGCAGTGAATTTCATATTCGGTCCTAACCTAACCTAACCTAACCTAACCTCACCTCTCCTAACCTAACCTATGCTTACCATAAAGATTTTCATGCCTAACGTTTTTTCATCATGCTGTAAATGTGTTAAAAAATTACCAAAAATGTTAATCATAATTTCCTGCTTGCAATTTAATTTTTTCATGCATGGTTCTTAAGTGCACCAGCTAGGAAAAAGGTGGAAGGCAGTGAATTTCATGTTCGGTCATAACCTAACCTAACCTAACCTATGCTTACCATAAAGATTTTCTTGCCTAACCTGTTTTCATCATGCTGTAAATGTGTTAAAAAATTGCCAAAAATGTTAATCATAATGTCCTGCTTGCAATTAAATTTTTTCATGCATGGTTCTTAAGTGCACCAGCTAGGAAAAAGGTGGAAGGCAGTGAATTTCATGTCCGGTCATAACCTAACCTAACCTAACATTGTGTTAATCATAATTTCCTGCTTTTAATTTAATTCTTTCATGCATGGTTCTTAAGTGCACCAGCTAGGAAAAAGGTGAAAGGCAGTGAATTTCATGTCCGGTCATAACCTAACCTAACCTAACCATTTTTCTGGTAGCAATTTACATCATTTACTGTATTTGATGCTTTGTATCTAATAATTTAGTGCATAAAATGTGAGAAAAGATGATTTCCATGTCAGATACTTACTTATACTCTGCTGGCAAGTTCTGAGCACTTATGCCTCACTCACCTCTAAATCATCATTTTTTGGCTAAAACTCAATAAATTCATGCTTTGTGTGCATTATTTATGCGAAAAGGGACTCAAATAAGTGCTATACATGTCCAGAGGTAGGAAGGTAGTTTTCTGATTTAGGTTAGGTTAGGTTAGGGTCATGAAAAACCAGTGCTGGAGCTTCAAGGCCCAATATCCGGACAAAACTAATATTCGGACATGCCTTTGGCTCTATTACATCGGATATTGGAGGGATTACTGTATATTTAAAACAAGGTTTGAAGGTCTTAGGGCTGGTTGTCTTAAAAATCAGTGTTAATTAAATTCATTTTAAATTGTCTTTTCATAAAGTATTGGAAAGCTCGTCTCTCTCAGTGTATAGCATGACTATAAAACAGATTGATATGGTAAAGAAAGCCTTGGATATTTTTCATCCAGACCCTGCTTTGCCATGCATGTAGCAGCCGTGGCTCAGTGGGTTAGAGCGCTCTGCTCTGGCCGTAGGGTTGGAGGATCGAATCCACCCAAGGGTCATTGGTAGACATCAGGAAGGGCATCCGGTCATAAAATGCTACACGCTCCAATCCAAAAAGGCCAACGCATGCAAGCATGTTGCAGCCTTCAAAAAACGAAATGAAACAAAACAAAACAAAACGTAGTTAAGGTGAATATAAAGGCATAACCCAAGCAAGGATACGACTCATACAACTGTTACCGACGCCAAACATAACAGCAATAATGTAATTTGATATCCCAGTATGAATGACCATGAAAACCAACATAACTTCATCGCGTGTCAAGATTATTTGCCCTCTGTTATGGTAAGTTAAATGATCACAAAGCAGGTCTAATATGAATAAATGGTCTCTTTGTAAACCAGTGTATCTCATTGGGTTCTTCATTATCATTTTCTGAGTTCTGTCATGTGATAATGTTCTAGCAGTTGCATCATCTTCACTACTGGCTGTGCTTTCAGAGGGCACATAATCTTGGCTTCTGTCATGATCCACATCACTGCTGCCATAACTAGAATCAAAATCCTCATCAGACAGGTCCATATTTTCATTACTGGCATCATTGAGCTGCTCAGCATCAGTGTTACATGCTGCATCTGCCCGCATCCATGTCACTTGCACAGCCTTGGATCTTTTTGTTGTAGTCTGGAATGGAAAATATCATTAACCCACCAACCATTATCATTGCCCTATTGGGTGTTCATTCTAGTTAAACCAAAAAGGATATGAATGATGTGGTGATTGAAAGGGACTTACAGAGACTAGTAAAGGAAACTGAAAAGGTATTTACGACAAGGAAACTAAGAGTGAATGCTGGGAAGTTCCAGCTGGTCCAGGAACGACAGAGCTGGAGTGTAAAACTAAATTCTCTCTCATGCATAGTTTGACACTCATTTGCTCACACTCACACCCGCCTGTTCTCTGCATGTCAAGTACCTGTACTTGGTTCCCATTCAATAGAACCATGCCCCATAACCCACATTGATCCAACTCACAGTGACCCTTGCACACCTTTCACATCTGCCGTATGCACCTTTCTCACCAATACTGTACAGAATAAAACACACTCTCATTCTCACATGCATAGTCTGCAGCCCAGTGTTCTTAGTAGAAGGTTCAAGTGATCTCGGGTCCCCAGAATGTTTGTCGCTCTCCTCTCCAGGATGCTCATCATGCACCTCCATCACTCCATCCATCAGAGACCATGCATCTGCAGCTGTTCAAAAATCAGTCAACACATTAGTCAAGGTTATGACAGAACAAGTAACATGGCTTTAACTAGTCATAAACTCGCAGGACCCTGATGAGGAAATTATTTCTCGCACATTTCAATAATTTTGTTTGTTATACCAGTTAATAACCATCCATCAAACCATGTGTCAAATATGTTCATCTCTTATTCCAAATATTCTTGCAAACACATGAGTTTGTTACACCCAAAAATCAAAGTTAATGGTACCACAGTATCGTACTATACAGTAATATCTTTTGTTTGAGTGGTCTCACTGTACATGTATATAGCAACATGAGTATTGACACATTTACCTGGTACATTTTTATTATTTTCATTTTCTGCCAGTATTTCATGAATTAATCTCATTCTTTGTAGTGTTGCTTTGTTTGCATTCGCTCGTGTACTCCTCCCTTGACAGTCAAACGTGTGGGGGTGACGCGTGCCTTCATCTTGTTGTGACCTCCCACCATAGTGTAACAGAGATAGTTCTCCGCGTCCTCCTTTAACTGAAAAACAGAAACAAATATACCAGTTAGATACAAGACAGAAAAATAATTGATTTCAGTATGGAACAATTTCTCAAGATTACACCAGAAGAAAACAGCACACAATGACTTATAAACCAGCTGGAACAAATATACACTTTTATCCTAATTTAGTCTACATGTATATATCAGTATTTGCCTAAACCATAAAACAAACTTAAAATATGGGTATGGGATTTTAGCATGGAAAAGGATTCTCTAGCTTGCACAAAAATAAACAGCACTAAAAATGTCAATCTTTGCTCTTCATTATGTAAAAATCATAGGTTTAGTTACATTAGGGTAACTTAGGGGAAAGTTGATTGAAGGAAAACCATGCACAAAACATCTTAAAAAACAAAAAATTAAGAAATCCCTGTTTGGTCATTTAACTTTTAGTATCAGTGAGTGCTCTGAACTGACTGGATATAGGATACTAATATGGTACTAAGTACGGTAGTCGTAGGTCAATAAGTCTAACTTCTGATGCAGAGAAATTTTTTGAAGTTTGTTTTCAGAATTAGATTATATTATACACCACTTTTGAAAGCCTACCATTCAGTAAGTCCTGACATTTCTGGGCAGTATGAAGGTTATAGCCCATCTTTTCTTGGTTAAA
This sequence comes from Birgus latro, assembly GCA_018397915.1. Classification (NCBI taxonomy): domain Eukaryota; kingdom Metazoa; phylum Arthropoda; class Malacostraca; order Decapoda; family Coenobitidae; genus Birgus; species Birgus latro. The sequence goes on along the minus strand of JAGKTI010024828.1, from coordinate 2,337 downwards.
TATCACAGCACCCACATTTTCCCTATGCCTAAAATGTTAGTTTATAGAAAAAGCAAATGTAATTCTCACATTGAAATGATCTTCACAACAGTTAAGACTGTAATCCAGCACTGGGAACTTCCGACGAGCGCGACCCACCTTCTTTCGTTTACTCTTATTTGGTGGTACACAGAGAAATGATTTGCCAGGTGTACTTTTGTCTGTGTTCTTACACACTGGGACAAAACATCACCTTTTCTTCTTGCTACAGGCCATTCTTAGGGGTCAGAAGTAAGCATAGTGAAGAGGATTGACTATGCCGCCTCAGTGTGAGAAGTTACGTCACGACCAGTAAGGGGCCGTTCCAGAGTCATGTGATTTTTCAGCTACTTTACCTACTATTTTTTCATGTATTTTCACAGTTTTCTGGGAAAAAAAAGGTTGGCATAGTTTCTATACATATATCCTACTTTTAAAAAATTTTGACCGGAAATTCGTGTCTTGCTGTACCTATTCAGTTTGGTGAGTCACGCTTGCTCCGAATTGGACTAAACTTGGTGGAGGAGTTCAGGGTTAGAAAAAGATGAAGCATTTAGAATAATCAGTCAGAGGTCACAGTCACAGGGCAAGGGTGTGGTGATTGAAGGGTTTAGGTATTGTATTCTCCAAGTACTCCATGTCTTGGTTGTTTCATTGTTAAATTGCTGATGACTTAACTGTTTACTTTAAAGTTACCCATGGTTCATTATATAGCTGCATTGAATTTTTAATATATAGGAAGGTTGGATAAAATGATTACATCCACCGCTTTCTTGCTATTTCCTCTTCCTTGCCTTCTGGACCCCACCTAACCCCATTGCAGGTGGGGAAAAAGAGACATGATGATGATGATGATAATCCTGGTGGTGGTGGTGGTGGTGGTGGTGGAAAAAAATTTGCTGATACCAGTGTCTGATCTGCTGCCATTCCCAACAGAACCTGAGCATAATAGATGAGAAATGAACCCATGTTGATGCAGCAGTTCTTAACTCAAAATTGTCCCAAGAACAGCTTGCTGAAGTTTGTCACACATTTCATGCAACACCCTGTATGGGAAATTTGGATATAATGTTGGTGATATAATTCTCTAACTGTGTGCCATTCCCAACAGAACCTGAGCAGTCTAATGAGTCTGCGCCAGATGTTCTCCTCGCCAAGCAGTCCCGGTGGTTCCTCCACAGTCACAGCTGCAAGGGCTTGAGGGAGACGGTGCAACGCCTGGCGCAGGATGACTTGCCATCTACCGGGCCTACTGCACCACCAGCAAGGTATGGTAGGTAATGTTAGACCACTTCTGCATCTACAATGCTCTGGCATATTTTAGGGCACTCCATCATGTATACCCACGGACAAATGTGTTGACGCCTCTCCACCCTCACTGTGATCCATGAAACCATGACGTTTGAATCCGAAGCACCCAGTAGAGATCACACCGTACAGGGGCCACCCAGGTTGGGGGTGGGGGTGAGGAGACCAGTGAGTGAGGGGGAGGGGTAGGGTCAAGTGGTTCATCACGGCAGTACTGTAAGCTTGCCTCTACCCAGAGTCATATTTAGTGGGGTCAGATGATTCATCACGGCAGTACTGTAAGCTTGCTTCTACCCAGAGTTATATTACTATTATCTGACACGTTAATTTTATTAAATGTATGGTTTGTTTCGTTATCGTGAAATGAAGTTTGATGTAAACTCCCAATAAATTCTTATAAACATGGTATGCTGTCACACACTACCGTGCTGGTTGCACCTTCCTCCCTTCTCTCTTCCCAACCTGGATTGCCCGACCCTTTGGCACAATCAACGTGTTTGTTCCCTTCCATTCCACACCTCACTGGGCACATTGCTTAAAGTCATTTTACAGATTAATTATTTGGTGTGGCTGAGGTATTACGATGCAGGTTAACGCACATTCTACGACGGTAATATGAATTATAAATGAAGATGCACCAGAAAGCAGAGCAAACATTACAGTGTTACCTAGGAAACAGTAAATGCACTACCTATTTCCACACGTTGAGCTAGTGAATCATGTTTGTGATGCACAGTTTGTTATTAGGTGTTTAGGTCGTGATTATTTTAATCAGTGGTCTATGATAGATGATATTATCACATCAGATCTTACATTGTTCATACATCTGTATGGTGAGCTGGTTATAGCAAATAATGTCATGTAGGACAGTTATTTTGATGTCTCTTACCCTGATGAACGACTGTTGCTTATTTGTGTAATGACGACAATGCGTGATATATAAACTCAGCATATTACTTATCAATAATGACTTTCTACAATATCCATGTAAATGATGATGCATGGATCATA
>JAGKTI010024827.1:0-14216 GCA_018397915.1 Birgus latro | reverse complement strand
TCAGCCTCCCTTTCCTCCTCTACATTTAACAATCTTCCAAAGTACTCTGGCCATCTCTTCCTTATTGCATCCATCTCATTTAACATCCATCCATCCTCCGCTTTTGCTCGCTCTTCCTTCCCACTCTCTCCTTTTCACACCCTCTTCACCTCCTTCCAAAACAATTTCTTATTCTGTTGAAAATTCTCAGGCAACCGCCTACCCCACCTCTCATCTGCTGCCACTTTAGAATCTCACCCTATTACTCTTTTTCTTATACCTCTCGCATGACACCTCATCCCCCCTCTGCAGCCACACCTCATGTTTAAATCTCCTCTCAGCTATAGCCATACCTACTTCCTTGCACCACCATCCACTTTCCTCTCTTACACCACCACCCACTCATCTCACACCACACACCTCTTTCGTGTACCCCACCATGGCACTCTTAAACAACTGCCATTCCTCCTTCACACCACCATTTTCCTGATCTTTCACTGCCTTCCACTCATCTTTCCACTTCTCCTGATACTCTACCATTTTCTCACTTTTATCCAATTCACTAAGTTTCAAAACCTTCCTGCCAAACCAAACTCTCCTAGTTCTCACTCACCTCATACCTACTCTCAGCTTTCCCTCCCATCTCAGAACACTCACATCCAACAGTCTTCCTCCTACATTCCTGGACACAACCAAATAGTTCATCAATGCTCTATCAACAACCTTTCCACCCTCCTGTCTCACCCATGTATACTTATAAATCTTTCTTCTCAGACAAGGTATTTCCAATCACCATCTCTCGCCCAACACACATCCCTATCATTCTTTCATTATCATTTCTTCCAGGCACACCATGCATACCAACGACTCCGTCAACTGCTAGATTTCCCACTCTAGCATTCAGATCTCCCATCATTACCACATTCACATTTGCTCCAAAACTCTGCAGACACTCATCACTATCATTCTAGAAAGAGTCCCTCTCTTCTTCATCCCCTTCACTACCAGACCCATATGCACTCAGAAATACCCACAACTCACCTCCAAATTTCTCTTTCACCCTCATGAGTCTCGATGACACCTTCTTCCATTCAGTCACACACTGATGCACTTCTGGGCTCATTAACGAGGCCACTCGTCTTGCTCTTCCTCTATCAACACCTGCCATCCTTACAGTCACACTTCCAAACTTATATTTGCCTTTCCCTTTCATTTGTGTTTCACTCAAAGCTAACACACCCAGCCTTCTTCTCGTAAACATTCTTCCAGTCTCCTTCCTTTTAGCCTCAGGCGTACTACATCAACGCACTTTCATAGACCCAGTCCTCAAGGTTCGGAGATAACTCAGTCCCCTTTCCCTTTCTATGCCCTGTCTCACTGTAGGAACTAAAAATACAGAGGATGGGGGCCCTAATCCCCTCGCAACGCCCCTTTTACGACACGCAGGGAATGCGGTGGCATAATTCTTCCTGACACAACCTGGCCATAGAGTGGTAGTACCATCCACAAGTGTGGCCAGATTGTGTCGCACCCGTTAGAAGGGGGGACATCATTAATATTAGTATCATTATCATCATCATTAATATTAGTATCATTATCATCATCATTAAAATTGTTATTACTACTCTTAACCTAACTCCTACTTATACAAAGCATGGAGGAATGGCAAGATATTAAAAAAAAAAAAAAGATTAAGGACACGTAAGAGTTGCAGTGCTGGAAACCTATTTGTATCCAGTAAAATGTGCCACATATACATTAATTCAACCATAGCCTTCAAAATTTTCGACTTTACCCCACAAGCCAATCGATTCATTTTAAATTAAAGCAATTAGGTGTGCTAAGCCGACTCCATACCTTCTTTACCCCTGCACGGTTGTTGACTTTATACATGGTTTTATTTGCTCCTGGGTAGAGTAGAACCCTCATGTGTGGGGAGGCTCCCCATATACAGATCTTCTCAACAAGATGAAGTCAAAGGCTTCTCGTCTTATTAACTCTCCTCTTACTGGTTCCCTTCAAGCTCTGTCTTTTCGCCGCAGTGATGCATCTTTACCTGTTTTCTATTGCTGCTTCACTGGTCACTGCTCCTCTGAACTATCTGCTTGCATCCCTCCACCTCTACGACGGGTGCATAACACCCGTCTATTAACCCGTCACGTCCCGACCGATTTCCAACCTAAGATACCCCAAAATCCCGAGCATTTTTGGAAGAAAATTTTATTGGTTCAAACCTTCGGTTTTGGTGAGAAACATCGAAAAATCATAGAGAAATCGCGATCCTGTGCTTAAAAATGTTGATACAGGTGTCATGCAACCTTACGTTCTCCTTCTTTTTCAGAGTACCTGGCTAAAGAAAACGAACTATGGAAGAGTTAACTAATTCAAGCCACTTTCAATTACGTATTTATTTATGTATTTGGTACGAATTTATGTGTAGTAAGAGACTATATTGGTTTTCACACATTTATATAGACAATAGAAGCATTGCTCAGTCACCAAACACATCCTCATATGGCAACTTTTTTTTTATGACATTACCACCTCATCACTTCTGTTTGTTTCTTGCTCTAGCTTCTTTATTTCTATGTCCTTCATCTCAGGAATCACTTTCACCGTGAATTTCGTCATTGGAGAGACCGTGGGGCAATTTACCTTTACTGGTCAGATTACTGCTAACAGGTGAATTGCCCAGTGGGGGGGGGGAGGGGGGAAGGGAGGTTAGGTGGGACCAGGCAGTATCCCCGCTTGACAGCAGGTAGAGGAAGGTGTCCCACATATGCCTACCAAAAATCACCCATGAAACTTGAAAATTGTGCAAATTATGACCCTTGCAATTGCGCGACGTACCCGTACATCGATGGGTGCACCTGTGACAAAACATCGCGACGTACCCATACGTCGATGGGATGCCTCGGGTTAAGAAACTCTCATCTCTTTTCTGTCCAACTCTCTAATACAAGAGTTAACCGTTACTCCCAGTCCTTCATTTATGCAACAGGTCAACTCTGGAACTGTCCCCCCTCTGTTTGTATTTCCTACTTCCTATGATCTCCAGTCTTTCAAAAGCAGTGTGTCCAGGCATCTCGAAATGAACGGATCTTGAATTTGGCTCTGTTGTGAACGGTTTTCAGTCTCCTTGCCTCTGGTTCATTCTTCCTTGCATAAAAAAAAAAAAAAAATCGTGCTTCATAAACACTTTGTGGTGAAGACATTTTTTAAAAATGCCTTGTTAATACACGTCAATCGGGGAGTTTAAACAGTGTGCCATATGTCCTTATTGGTACAAATGCAGAAATTGGTCATTTTCACACACCCACTTCTCAACAACCATACCACCTAGAACAATCAATTAGCTTCGAAAATACTAAATTTCCCATCCTCTTTCCAAGTCAAGTTTCCCCAGGCAGCTAGGTAAGTCGCTGAAAGGTGTGGAGAAGGGAAGCAAGTTTTGCCTACGCAGGGAGGTTGTGTTCAGGCGAGACCAGTAGCTCCAGCTTTGACATACGATTATACAGCTCCCTCCCATGGCCGCACTGCCTCCCCAGACATTTCCTCGGCCATGAAACATGCTTCATTCTCCTGTACGTGTGGAGCTTCTCAGTTCACCTGTTTCCTGCCGTTTAAGAGTGACAGTGTGTCCGATGGTGTGGAGGGGGGGTAATAAATAAATAATCCCTGAATGAAACCCATACTTTTTCTAAAACCACATTCTTACCTAATTTCACCATTATAACTTAGTGTGCGGATCGTTAATTGTGCTAAATACTTTCTTTTCTATAATTATTTCATTCTTATTTCTTACTCAATGAAAATAACGTATGGACCAGCACTTATTATCCTCACCATTATTCAGTATCGTAGGGAAATAGGAATCGCCCACGTCCGTCCGTCTGTCCGTCTTTCCGTCCGGGCCTGCATCTCGGACACTACCAGGTGGATTGGCTTCATATCTCATAGAAAGATAGAGTATGTGCCGTAGATGATGCCCGTATATGTACAATTCCCATATTGTCTGTACTGTACGAGCTATGACCATATAAGGAAAAGTCTGTCGTGTTATATTTTGGAAACTTCTTGCTGGATTCTCTTCATATCTTGCAGAATGATAGAGTTTGAGTCCTAGTTTATGTACGAAATTGCTCCATTGTAAGTATCTTACGAGCTGTTTTCATATAAGGAAAGTAATCTGTAAATAGCTTTATCTTGGACAGTACTTGCTGGATCGTCTTCAGTTCTTAAAGAGAGATAGTGCACGAGTCCTTGTTGATGCCTCTGTATATATGAAACTGCTATACTTATCAGTGCAAATCTGTATATTCTTTACCTAATGGTGGGGATACGTCTTTGCTAAAGGCTTGTTTTCTGTCCACGTAAACTACAGAAGTCACTTATTTTTTTTTCTTGAGGCACTTATTTGAAAGCCATTTATTTCTAGAAATAAATATTTACAAATGCTATTTACACACGCCAGTCATATAATATATACACATCACTGTCGCAAATATGTACATGTCAGTACCGCAAACATTATCTTACTACGTCACTTTCATAAATTACACGTCACTGTTGCTCACTTTCTTTGCACGTCACCTGCTACTTACATGGCGTTTGGGTACAGCATTTTCAAAATTCGCTGCCATTATCTATTTAGAAATATCACTCTCATGCACTATATACACTGTGTGACCCAAAAAATAAAAAGAAAAAAATAAACGCACAAACATAATCCTCACCACGGAAAGGCATCGTAGGAAATGTGGGAAGCGAACATGTTAAGGCATCATAGGAAAGGAGGGGAGAGAGGGTGGCGCCATGTTCCCCACGTGATATGTCTCGTCTGATGATGACGACTTACAGCTCAACAGAGGAGAGACTAGTACATCCAGTGCATGCCCTGTGGTGCTGTCACTAAACCTTTTTCTTCTGCGACTTGGTGCTGGATTGCTTGGCTGGGGCGTGGGGGTGGAGGCAGTGCACCTCGGACAGGCAGGCGAGGAATCAGGTATCACAGAAATCTCATGTTAACCCCTTGGCGATTAGCGGGTGACTACTTCGGCAGCTTGCACACTCAGCTGACGTAATGACATGTCAGAGGCCACTTGAGACTTAATTTAGCAGTGTGCTTTTCAAACGTCAGTGTAGCTGTGATTGTATGTATATACGTGACATAAAGGACCTAGAACCCCTTTGTCATGACGAGTATATCTGTGGCCAGACAGATAAAGGTTTAACAAATGAGATGGGGTATTTGTCATATGTATCTCAGAAAATGGTTCATCTGATCATTTATGTTTCCATGCATGCAGCAGTATTTATTTGCTGTCAGTACTCCTACAGTTTCCATCCTTCTGTTAGCGCCTTTAGGTCTAGCTTCCTTTCTGGTAAGTCTATAGCTGCAGTTGTTGGTGGTCTGGTTCTTTTTATAAAACTATTGGTAGCAGTATTCCTCAGCGTTCCGTCCTCTCTCGAAAAGTCTTCTATTCATCACCGATATCTAGCTACACATCTAACCCAATCCACCCAACTGCTGATAACTCCACCCTTCACATTTCCACCCACTCCTGATGGCATCCATCACAGCAGTTACTTAGCAATCAGTGGATGAGGCTATGACACACTTGGTGTATGATTTTTGCCTAATATTTCAAATTCATGGAAAAGTACTAATTGTCAGTCCATCGTCTCCTGTCAATAACCAGCGAGTTCCATTCTCTTGGAATCTATCATGGGAAGATGGTATTACCTATCTTGCAAAATCCACTTTCAAGAGACTGGGTGTGCTAAACCGACTCTCTGACTTCTTTACTCTCACACATCTATTGATTTTGTACAAGTTTTTTTTTCATATAATTGTGAAATACATTTCATATTTTTGGGAGGACTCCCCACACCCAGATCATCTAAACAGGGTGAAGACAAAGCTTTCCATTTCATCAGCTCCCCACCTCGTACTGACTCCTTTTAGCATCTGCTTCTTCACCGTAGTGACGTATCTATTTCCACTTATTAATAATGATCCCTGGTCTTCTGCACAAGCTGCTTTCATTACTTATCCATTACATGGGCTCCTGGCACCCATTCTGCCGTGCACTCATGCCCCTTTTTCTGTCCAGCACTCTAATGTAAGAGTGAACTGACTGATTAAGTCGTTCATGTATGCAATAGGTCAATTATGAAACTGACTTCCTCAATCTGTATTTCCCTGTGCCTTTGACCTCGGTGTCCAGATTGCTCGAAAAGAACAGATCTGGAAATTAGTGCTCTTTTGTTCAATATTTTTCTTCGAAAGAATGAATTTTTAGATAAAGAGCCATTGGTTCTTTCTTCACTGCTCAAAATAAATACTGGGGTCTGACCCATTGAAGACTGGTTCTGCTCTTTCAGTTTACATGACACGGGGACGGGTATTGTTTGCACTCGGTCTGCCTGTCTGTCTGTCTGTCAGTTTGTTTGTCTGTCTATCTGTCTGTCTGTCTGTCTGTCTGTCTGTCTGTCTGTTTGTTAACAACTTTACACGAAAACTACTGGTGCGATTTTGATTGAAATTACAGGGATGATGGGCTATGATTTTCTGATCACCTGATTAAATTTTGGGCCAAACTGGGCAAAGGCTTAGGATGCAGGCCCAAAAAACGTGAAAAAAAACGTGGACGGGTAAAAATCGTTTTTTTCGCCATTACTCCATTCAAATTCGTGATACTGACATGAACCAAAACCTCAATGTGCATATTTCAAAACTGCATGCATTCTATAACATACTTCATTACACCAGGGGGGTCACCCCCAGTTAGCGGTAGGGGGGGGTCAAGGTAGGTGGGTTGGACCTAAAATTTCAAATGGGTATAAAATCGTCAATTTTCACCCGATTTACTCCAAATTTGATATGTGACATCTTTGACTAGATATCCAGTTGTTTTTATACGTCAGCACTAAAATGACTGCCGGGGAGGGGTTTGCTGTGACTTGGCACCGCTTCATGTTTTAACTGATTTGGGCAAGGTCACATTAAAATTTGATATAGCGTTGCAACAGTGTAATTTATAACTGCAAGTATACATATTAGCCATGGAAAAACAGACAAATACAAAATTATGAAATAATGGACATCTCCCGCTGGAGTCGCCTGAATAGCTGATGCGCCTTGGAAAATCAGTAACCGTTTAGCCCTCAAGTTGTGGAGGTGTTTTTGTAACCCACGTCCATGGTGCGGCAAATTCGGGAAAAAACAGGGTTTCCACTAGATTGTTATGAATCATTTATACCTAACCAAACACGTTTAAATTTATAAAAATTCGATTTTTCCTCTAACCTTTGAAACAAACTGGAGGCCTGTAGGTGGTCCAGGGAAGGAAGGAGAGCAAGTTGAAAAGGTGTTTTTGCATTTGGTGATTGGGGCAAGCGGGCGCCAGGAAGCATTGCAAATGGACGGCATGTCATATGAGGGAACGAAGTTGGGGAGGTGACTTCCATGCTTGATAACACCACTCATTTTCAAAACCTGTGGCTATAAATGTAACCTACAAGAGCAATATCACAAGCACTACACTTACTGCCACACATGCTACGCCAGTGTAATAGTAACTGAGATGACAAGATGGTTTTCTTTATAAGGTTTAACTTTCACTAAATACATCACTCACTGATATCGCATATTACTACATGGTCACATATAAGGCATGGAAATAACAATGATGAAGAGCTGTCATGCGAGGGAAGATATGTAGCACCTGATTTCTCCATTAAATTAGCCATTTATTAGCTTACTTTACCACTTATTACTAATTATACACTAAGGCGTCAATTACCTATCTCTGTCTGCAGTTACCTTTTCTCTTATAGCTCTAGCAATCCACAATAACTTAGTAGCGAGTGTCACTTTTACTTTCTAGAGTGAAGCGCACTACAATGTCACACACCATTGCCTCCGTATTCTCTGTTACATTAATTTATATTTTCTTACATGATAACAGAAAGGCAAAGCAAGAGAGGAAAAGGCAGGGTAGTGTAGTTAAAGTAATGGCAGGGTAGTGTAGTTAAAGTAATGGCAGGGTAGGGAGTGACATGACAATAGAGAGAGGGAAAGCTGGATTGGTAGAGGCAGGGTAGAGTAGGGGAGGCAGGATAGAGTAGGGGAAGCAGGGTAGAGCAGGGAGAGACAAGGTAGAGCAAGGAAAGTCAGTGTAAGGTAGAGAGAGGAGGGGAAGGGTAGAGAAAGGTAAAGCATGGCAAGGGGAAGTAGGAAAGGGTTAGGAAAGGTTCGAGGCATGCTTGCAAGGAATGACGGTGCTACATTTACCTCTATACAATCCACTTGAGTGTAATTGTAGTCGAGGTGACAGCACATTGTATGCGCTTATTTCTTCTAACATATATTACTAGTTCAACACCACGAAGGTTATTATCGGCAGGTATGGCAGGGAAAGGCAATGCATGGCAGGAAAAGCAGGGCAGGGTAAGGAAAGGCTAAAGGCAAACTGTTCGTCAGTGAAGAAGTTGCGGATTTTATACAATAATCCAAGTTTCTTTGAAACGGAGTTAGCAAGTGATCTAATATGAGAGGTCCAGCTGAGAGTATCATTTAGTGAAACACCGAGAATTTCAATACTTTCTGAGGGTAATATAGGAATCAGACATATCAATCTATTAGCAAGCGACATATACTGTACCTGTATTTGGTTTTCCTACCATGAAATGAGACAATGTTACTTTGTCCCCATTCAGTGATCATAGATAAGTATTGATTTATGGAGACTGTTGTACTGAGTTGGGAATTAGAGATACTAAACTTTGTGAATGGTTGTTTGAGGGAACTGTGGAATGTTGAGTTATCTGCATATGAATGATTGGGATTATGGGTGATATATAAGAAATCATTAACATGAATTAGGATTCGGGTTGGTGCCAGGACTAATTTATGTGGCATGCCGGTATTAATCAAGTGAAAGTTGGAATATCCAACATCTTGTAATCTAGTCTTTCTGTCGCTGAGATATTAGGAAATCAGTGGATCGCTAGATGATAGGCCACAGTAAGGGAATTTGGATAGCAGGGAAAGGTGTCACACGCTGGAAATAGCTTTAGAAATATCAACGGCAACTGCATGGGTTTCTCCACGTTGGTCAGTTGACTGATGGATGGTATGAGTCAAGAGACTGAATATGTCAAAAGTGGATCTTTCGTGGCGAAAACCATAGTGTCTGTCACTAATTAAGTGCCAGGATTCATGATGTTTAACAGTATGCTTATGAATTACAGTCTCAAATACTTTACCAAGAAAAGATATGATAGCTACTGGTCTGTAATGTGGGTTCAGAGGAACTTCCTTTCTCCGGGTTTGGGTAGATATTGGCTTCTTTCCAAGCTTTAGGGAATGAAAACGTACCAATGTACAGTCTGGATAATTTGGCTAGAACAGGAGCAAGTTCTGGGGAATCTTTTTCAAAATAACTGGAGGAATTCCATCTGGACCTAGAGCTTTGTTGGCTGGCAAATTGTCTAGGATGGATTTTACGTATATAGTCTGTCTTCAGTAAAGCAATTTCGGGAGAGCCAAGTTCTAGTACAGGGGCGTTCTGACTAGCTTCGTCAAGGTTAAAATTCGGGCAATGTATTGGCAAAGATGTGTGTTTTTCCACACGGGTCATTTATAATATTTCCATCTGGAGATTTTAATGGGGAAGTGGGTGCATTGTTAAAGTTGTTAATGAAACAACTACGAATTGATCAGAATATTCCATTGTAATTAGGATTATTTAATAGTTTGGACGCTTGATTGTGAAGAAACTTCTATTTAACTAGATTTATTGCTGGTTTTGCTTGGATTGTCACAAATTTAAATTGATTGACGGATCCATTATTTTTTTTTTTAGGTAAAAGTTATATGTTAAAGACTTTTGGTCGTTGCTCTGGCACAATTGCTGTCAAACCATTTTGGGGAGTTCGATATTTTGGTAAACTGTTGGCTGGGAATGAAGAATTCTATACCGGCTTGTACAGTCATTAATGTGGGACTGGGTAAAACTGATGTCAGAGGAGAAGAAAGACTACCATGGAATATCAGCAAGATAATTTCTAAAACCACCCCAGTCTGCCCTATCAAAGTGCCATCTGGTTATCCTGACTGGTCTGGGGAAACTGACTAATGTGGCTTTGACAAGATTGTGGTTGGAGGATTCAAGTGGTGACAGTACCTCTATCCTGTACCGATCTGGGTTATTTGTTAGGAATAGGCCCAGGAGGTAGGAGCCATTGTCAGGATTATTTGGTATTCAGGTTAGTTGTTTTACCAATTGCATGAGATTAAACATTTCTACAAACAGCCCGCATCGTAGACGATCATCGTCAGTCCTGGGAGAATACAATAACCATTCTACATTATGGACGTTATAATCACTCAAAATCAGATTAAATGTAATCCTTGAACACAGCTGATTATCTTTGCTATCGACAGGGCATGGCACGTTGCCATAATGATAATATTAAATTCTTTACGACGATAAGGCTTTTCTCTCTCTAGAACCTATGGACGATTCGTATAGCTCTGTGAAATCTATAGTAGTGAATGGATAAGAAAGTCTCCTTAACACTCCTTAAGTATGAAAGATCTTGCCAAAGCTAAGTAAATCAATTGGCAACAATCATATTACAGGAAGGACGACCTCTGGATGAAAGCGATGAGGTCCCGTACTCAGACATGAACTGACAAGAAAGAGGTGGTAGTGAATAACATCCAAAGCCTCCTAGTTCAGTCCATGAAAGAATTTTAAGCCTTACGAGAAATCATGTACACAATGCTCAGTTTCAATGGACGTCACAATTTGATCTTATCGAGAAGATAACCTCTTTTTATTCTGTTATCTTCAGGTGACACTATTTAACGTGTAAGACGCCTTCGAACTTGAGGAACTTATGGCCTTCAGTATTTTTTTTCAGCACTAAGACAGTCTCCTGAAATGAGTATAATACTGAATTAAGATTAAAAAAAGAAATCAAATAAATTCAAAGAGATCCCATACTCAAAAGGTTAAGTCCTTCAATCAGAAAACATTTATATTGCGTTCTTTTTGCTTTTTCACTATCTAATTGATCTTAGCAATGTGTCCCAGTAGTGAAGGTGTTAATTAAAACTATATGTACACGTAGCCGTTCCACTTAAAAAAAAAAAAATCCCCGTCGCTGAAGTGGAGTGCGGAGACAGCAGGGACGAGATGAAGCCAAAGACCAATGTTTCCAAGTAGTTCCATGTCGTTGCACAGAGTATGTTTCTTGAATGTAAAATCCCAAAGACGATGTACAGAGTTTTAGTGTGCTTAAGCCGAGATGACAGTTTTCCGTCCGTCTCGCCGTCTTTACGTCGGATCATGCTCTAGTAGCCGCAGTTATGGTCTGATAACTGGACAGTCAATTGAATCCTCTCTATTAAAGGTGTGCCCTCGTCGTAGTGGCCAACCTGTTCAAGGCAACTCCAAAGTCACAATGACTAAAATTTTCTTTATTTGCAAGAGTATAGACACAATACGGGTATCAGTAAAAAGGCCGTTTAAAATTGCAGTATTTAAGCATTCATCACAGTATTGATACAACTCACTGGAATTAATAAGTAAATAAAATGAATAAATAAATTAATACGTCCCAGTGTCTTTAACTCATCATGTGGTGGACGCAAGCAATGAGATGGGTGGTGAGGCCGGTACTTGATTGGCAGGAAGGTAGGTGGGTAGGCAGACTGACTGATAGGAAGGTTGGTAGGGACGTGGGTAGGCAGGGTGGGAGGCAGGCAAAGAGGGAGATAAGAAGGTTGGCAGGGAAGTAAGTAGGCAAGGAGACAGGGAGTCGGGTGGGTGGGTAGGAAGGAAGGTAGGGAGGTAAGTAGGTAGGCAGACAGGTTGGTAGGCAGGGAGTTAGATAAGCAAGTGGGTGGATAGGGAGGTTGGTAGGGTGGTAGTTAGGCAGGGAAGTATTTAAGGCGGGAGGGAGGTAGAGTGGTAGGTAGGGAAGTCGACAGTGAAATAGGTGATGTAGGTAGGAAGGAGGGCAGTGAATGGTTTGGATGAGGATGTAGAAAGGTAGCTAAGCAGGGATAAAGGCAAGGAAACAGGCAGAGTAGTAGACAGGGAAGTAGATATGTAGGTAGGCAGGGAGGTATGATAGGTAGGAAGGTCGGCAAGTGGGAACAAGCGACAAGAAGGACAACTTAATCCTTTATGTGCTGAAAAGATAATATCCCGGTTAAAGGATAACAAAGGAGTCGCAATACACAGAAACAGTTATGAGACTTCACCATCGGGACCGTAGCATGGCAACATGAAGCTAGTTTATATTTATTTGTTTCAATATGTAACTAATATGAAAAGAATCACAGGGCAACCGTGCGAGAGAGCATGAGGTGATCAAACTCAACACGAACCATAGTCGAGTTTGAAGCTGAATAGAACTCTTGCCGTTCATGAGATGGTTGTTTTGGCGTTTGGAGGTTACACGCCCATGCTTTGTTAGTTCCTTTCCCCCCCTCCTTTTTTTTTTTTGGGGGGGCAGTCCGTGTGCATTTTTGTGGGATATAAAATAACTCTGAAGACCTAATACGGAATTCAGAGGAAGGTGTCTAGAAGTGCGAGGCCCAGTTACAAAGCACGGTAATTTTTAGGCCAATCGGCCAAGAATAATATCAACAAGTGGTGCCAGGAATAGGAAACCTCGTCCTACAGCATTTATTTTATTGCTGTTAAATACTGACTAGTTTCTGCCATTTAGTGTCAGTACACAATTAACCCAGCGCCCAGCGTCCTAAATAAAGGACGGAACTGTGTATTTTCTAAAGTTAATAAAGGGGTAGGGACCTATGAGCTTCGGACCATGAGCCGATAGGCACAGGGCAGTACACTTAGTACCCTTCCAGCAAAATCACTCACACAGGAACCCTGAAAGNAAAATCCGTGATCTTGCGTTTGACCTTTCAAAGTCACTTAAGGTCAAAGGTCATGGTACCAAATGAAAGTCCATATGAAACTTCCTTTATCTTGGTAATAGTAAATATCTCTATCTTCAACGAGTTACAAGTTATAGCCCCCTGAATATCCGTGTCCCTGAGTTACAAGTAGATCTTTCAAGGTCACTCACGGTCTAAGGTCAAGGTACCAATTAAAAACCCATATGGGATTTCCTATACCTTGGTAATAGTAAATATCTGTCTTCAACGAGTTTTGAGTTATAGCCCCCTGAATATCCGTGACCTTGAGTTTGACCTTTCACGGCCATTCTGGGTCAATGGTGTTGGTGCCAAATGAAAGCCCATATTACGAATTCCTGTATGTTCCTAATAGTAAATATCTCCATCTTCAACCGTTTTCAAGTTATAGCCCTCTGAAAAACGGTGACCTTGACGTTGACCTTTCATGGTCACTCAATTACCTCCAAAATTTAATGACTTTCTTTGGCAACCAGTGCCTTCATATCCTGAAAGTTTCATGTAATTTCATTCAGCCGTTTTACGTATGTTGCCAACAAGAAACAAATGAGCAAACTCGAGCAAACTCGACCAAAAACAATACCTCGTCTGACTCCGTCCGGGCGAAGGCGAGGTAATGAAGCCGTGGCAGCAAGCACTGGTAGCAAAACAAGGAGCAAAAAAAATAAATAAGTAAATAAATATAATAAATAAATAAAATAAACACTTCCCGTTCCAGAAATGTAAAGGGACCAAATCGGATGGAAAGGATTTATGGGATGTCCAACGGAGATTCTATTCCAGACAACACTTTGAGGCAGCGGGCAGACATGTCACTCAGGCGTCCCATTCATCCTGTTTCCTGAGCTAATGCTGGATATAATATTGCCTGTTTATATATTTATCTTCAGTCTTAAAGCAGTCAAACACTTCATAACCATTCTTGAACTAAAGTGTGTACAAGCTTGTTTATTTACAGTTTTATCAACTATTTTTATGATACAAATGCGCATTGTATCATACGTGTTTTGTATTTCGTTCTACTCCCAGATAATTTAAATAAATCAGAGGAGTAAGATTTACCTTTCAGATAACTCGTTCACTGTTTCCTTGCTCTCTTAAGCAAAATATTAACGTCTGGTAAAACCAATTAAAAACTCTTATAGATGTCACCGTAATGAGGGGCTAATAAAGTGACACCGTGAAGAAATATTACAGATGAGAATAATCTAATATACTATAATCCTGAGTGTGTGTGTGTGTGTGTGTGTGTGTGTGTGTGTGTGTGTGT
>JAGKTI010024826.1:0-14216 GCA_018397915.1 Birgus latro | reverse complement strand
CATCTTGTGTCATAGTAGATCACACTCTGAAAACCTATTGGTGGCATTATCCATCCATCCATCATCCAATCTTATGTTGCCCCATGAGGACCGTAGGAGCCTGGGGCTAGGCAAGTTGGTCCTGACATTTAAGATGAGTGACCAGCCTTCCTCATCCCTGAGTTGTATTACATGAGCAATAAACCCCAACCTCTCTTTGGATATAAACCTACACAGACTCAATCCAACTGGGGCACCGTAATTACCCACTAAACCACCAGGTGCCATAATTTGGATATATGGTTACCACCCAGCATAGTAAATGGTTTTCTGGAGTACAGGAAACCATCTGGCTTGTCACTCAGTGTAGAGTCACCCATAGGCAGAAGGAAGAGGAAAGAATGAAGGAAAGAATGACAGAAGAGGAAGGAAGGAAGAGAGGAAACAGCAGACACCCAAAGCAGCACTACATCGAGTGAGTGGATGACCAGTACCCAACCTACCACCAATTGGTGGATTCCAGCCATCAAAAATGATCACCTCAAAAACAACATGTTATACAGTACTTCCAATTCCTCCTCCTTCTGCCTGCAGGTTATGCTACACCGAGTGACAAGCCAAACAGTTTCCTGTACACTGGGAAACCATTTACTATGCTGGGTGGTAACCATATAACCAAATTATGGCACCTGGTGGTTTAGTGGGTAATTAAGGCGCTCCAATCGGACTGAGCCAGTGCAAGTTTAAATCCATGGGATAGTTGGGGTTTATTGCTCACATAATGCCACTCAGGGATGAATGAGGCTGGTCACTCTCATCTTAAATGTCAGGACCAACCCGTCTAGCCCAGGGCTCCTATGCTCCTCTTGGGGCAACACAGGATTAGATGAATGAATGAATGCATATACTTTCAACAGATTCCCGGGTCTTTTTCTTGCACAGCCATTAAAACTTTATCATATCTTGCTCTTCTGCCAAGTTCCATCATACCCTCTGATTATATGACTTCATATTATCATGCATTTTAGCTGGATGTAAGCTGTTTCTATTACACTGCACATCTCCTGGTGCATGGTAATTTGAGTGAAAAAATACATCATGCCAGTGAAAAATGTGCACTACAACATATCATGTACTAATGGTATTATGGGTGACATCTCTTACTTGATTTTTGCCCCAAATTTTTCATGGGATACTTGACATTAGTGATCTAAGGACCCATCTGGTGCTCTACTTTCCAATTAAAGTAACCCCCCCAAGAAAAAAAAAAAAAAAAAACTTGAGGCAAAAGCACTGTAAAAAATTGTGTTCCATTAGACCTGCCCCAGTAAAGTGAAAACAAAGCTCACTCTCACTACAAGGAGCAGCACTTGCCCTGTGCTTAGACCCCATTATCCCATAATAAAACGTCATACAATAAGGTAAGCCATAAACAGCAAGAATACATACACGTTGGCCCCAATTAATGCGCCTATATGGTGGACGTGCAAGCAGGGGCTATTTGATATCGCACTAATCTAAACACACAAGTTATGGGGAAATATTCACTTGGTGGATGAGTGACTCCAACTTTAGGGGTTAGACTTTTAAACACTGAATACGTATTTTAAACACTGATAATTATCCTAGTACTAAATAACAGTATATGTACATACATGAACACATGTACACATACCCTCAGTGCGCTGGCCTAAATCGGTTTGCTGCCCTCCCCCTCTCTCTCGTAAATAATACGAAGTAATACGCACCCAAATCGCACTAAAATCATACTAGAGTGGCTGAAATTGTTATTTTATATTATACTGTGATAAAATACAAGTGCTTTAGTGATATTCTTGCTATAAACAAAAAAGTCATATGCTAAGCGCATTAGCAAGGAAACATTTTTGCAGTAGCAAACCATGCAGCTATGCCATGAAATGACTCATGACATTACTGTATATCAGTAAGTTTTATAAAAGTAAGCAGTAATAAAAGTAATTCATGAAGTTTTATAAAGTTTGTAATTATTTTCCTCATCGCTAGTTTTGCTAAAGTCTAGCGTGAACACTGTGGAATATCGTAATGAAACAGACTGGCTAGAAGTTTTTTTACTTATCAATTATTATTATTGTGATAAGGTGACATGGCAATAACTCTAGTTTATAAGGAAAAAATCTTGCGTTTTGGTGGAAATTTCTCATTGGGGTTTTTCCGGCATCTGACGATCAAAACACACGTTATATTCTCTCAAATCGTTCTCCAGGCTTGGAGTGCATATGGACATGCAGTTTATTGCAAATGGTAGTAGAAAGATTGAAGTTTGTCTGACAAAAATATTAGCTCTTACAATTAAGGATAAGTGGGATACAACACGAGTTGAAAACACACCATTTTTTTCCTATTTCTCCTCACTGAGCTCTAGCCAAAGGGTTTGCAGCAGCCAAGACTCAGCTGATCTGCATTACTGAGAGCTCTCGTGGTGTTGCTGGCATTGGTGTAACTTCTTGACTCACCTACTGTAATGCATCCTCAACAGCTGCTGCAGTTATCACATCATCTGCTGTGGTGTCTTCACCAGCACTGTTAATTTTAGATACTGTGGATGTTAAGAGACAGCTCACACTATCTGGGAATCGCACTATTTGATCACGCGTTAATTGGGACCTAGGTGTATATGTACAACATTATTGTGTACAGATGTTGTGCAGGATACAGTACTCCTTCCTGCCCAGTTTGTGTACTAAATGAATGCCCTGTACTGCTGTACAACTATCACAGTGAACAGCCCTCCCCTCATACAAAGCACCCTCAATGTAACCAACTAATTGGTACCAGACCCTTGAAATTAAAGCCGAACACCATGCTGTTCAGTAATCTCCGAGGCGTTGTGGCTTTTACCAAACACTGTTAAATATACAGCATCGTTTGGTCGTATACTCACACACAATAACATACAGGTAGGTCTAAATGGTTCTTTTTCTCAATAAATGCTCTATTTACTAACTGGTGTGTTTATTCTTACCTTTCTGGGAGTAATCACATTGCAAATAAAGACTGCAAATAGACCTTGGATAAATCTATGTACATTTGTCATTCAGTATTTACAAGGAAATTGTGGGTGATGTGTTTATTCTTACTTTTCTGGGAGTAATCACACTGCAAATAAAGACTGCAAATAGACCTTGGATAAATCTATGTACGTTTGTCATTCAGTATTTACAAGGAAAGTGTGGGTAAAGAAAACTGACACTGTACATTACCTGTTACATTACAGTAAATAATACATATTAGAGAATAGTAGAGCAAACAGTACAGAACACCTGCATGTACATTAAACATAAACTGCATTCCACCACTGGCACAGAGAATTATTGATAACCACTACAATCCCGTACTATACTGTACACTTCCTATACAATACTGTGCATCTGTTGCTCAGTATTTACAGGGAAAGTGTGAGTAAACCCACTGTACATTAACTGTTACATTACAGTAAATACTGCATTACATAAGAGTATGGCTATGCAAACAGTACAGAACAGCTGCATGTGTATTAAACATGTATTTAATGCACACACACAGTGTGTGTGTGTGTGCGGGAGGGGGGGAGGGGACCACACTGGTGGGTGTTTCCTGCATATCCATTCTATTACCAAACAAAGTTCGTTAAAAGAACATTCGGCCAACTGAAGGTTGTAGTTAAAACTGAAATTCATTGAAAGAGGGTTTGTTATATTGAGGGTTTACTGTATCTAGAGTTTCACATTTTATCGCTCATGGTTAATAGTGTCTTGCCTCAGTAGACTGTATGACACGCTGCACGAGGGGTGGCCTGCCACAAGTACCAAGAGTAGCTTAACGGGCACTACAGACCAAAGGACTCTCAAGTTTTTTTTTTCTACAACCCACTCTTTAAAATTTTCCATTATTTTGGAAAACCAGCCTAAGAGATAAAACATGTCTTCTCCCTCACTTGTTGGTGAATGGCACCATGCCTCGTTAAAGCCTGATTTCTTCTACAGCTTTGCCACATTTATCATAACTACATAATTGTTTTCACACTTGAATGAATTGTCAGGTGCCAAGTGAATAAGAATTTTTTCTACACAGTTTTCCAGTCACCACATTTCAAATTTTTTCACTCCTGAACTGATACAGGAGAGGACTTAAAACCATTTATCCCCTTCATCACACGTGAATTCCTTCACTCCTTAATGAATTAAACAGTGTTGAATGACATCAACTGACCCAACCGTTTACAACATCCAGCACACCAGAAACTCTTCCCTCCACAATGATTTAGGTGTGTGGTGAGACTGCCTTCCCGACCAAACTGCTTACCACATTCATCACACTTGAAATTCTTCACTCCTGAGTGACTTAACAGGTGTCTGGTGAGATCTGTCTTGTGTGTAAATTGTTTACCACATTCATCACACTTAATATTCTTCACTCCTGAATGAATTAACAGGTGTCTGGTGAGATCTGTCTTGTGTGTAAATTGTTTACCACATTCATCACACTTGAAATTCATCACTCCTGAATGACTTAACAGGTGTTGAGTGAGACTTATCTTTTGTGCAAATCGTTTACCACATTCATCACACTTGAAATTCTTCACTCCTGCATGAATTAACAGGTGTTGAGTGAGACCAGCCTTCCATGTAAATAGTTTACCACATTCATCACACTTGAAATTCTTCACTCCTGAATGAATTAACAGGTGTCTGGTGAGATCTGTCTTCTGTGTAAACAGTTTACTACATTCATCGCACTTGAAATTCTTCACTCCTGAATGACTTAAGAGGTGTCTGGTGAGTTTTGTCATGTGTGTAAATTGTTTACCACATTCATCACATTTAAAATTTTTCACTCCTGAATGAACAAGTGCATGTTGGATAAGACTTTCCTTATAAAGAAATGCTTTACCACACTCAAAACATCTGAACTGCTTAACTTCAGCAGAAGACACTGTGCCCTGGACAATCTCATCATCAATGAGGAACATTTTGTCACCCACCTCACACTCAAACTTTAAATCTGGTTCTTCCTTTACCACCTCCATTAATTTGTCATCCACTTCACATTTTAAATAAACATCTGGTTCTCCCTTTACCACCTCCATTATTTTGTCACCCACCTCACACTCTGACTGTACTGCTGGTTTGTCCTTTACCACCTCCAATATTTTGTCACCCACCTCACACTCTGACTGTACAGCTGGTTCTTCCTTTACTGCTTCCATTATTTTGTCACCAATCTCACACTCTGACTGTACAGCTGGTTCTTCCTTTACCACCCTCAATATTTTGTCACTCACCTCACACTCTGACTGTACAGCTGGTTCTTCCTTTACCACCTCCATTATATCATTCCTTCCACCTCTCTCAACTTCCACCATACTTCAGTTACTCTACCTTGGTGTTAATCTTACAGTCTACCACCAACAGGATGACTTACCTTCACTGTACCAATGCTCAGTCATAAGATGCTCCCATTCCAGTGAACAATAAGTCAAAAATTCATCACTATTACTGGATGATAATTGTAAACACATAGAAAAGCATAAAATTTCAACAGAGACTATTATTTCTTTAACCCTTTGGCTGTGACCTATCATTACATGGCCTAATTTCCTAAAAAATGAATGTACTAATAAAAACTTTGTTGTTACTTTTCCAACAGGAAATGACCATGAAGCTCCCATTTTTTGTGTGATAATGGTAAAAAGAAAGCATCTTTCTCTACGAGAAAATTGCGATTCCCTGAGAAAAAAAATACAAAAATAATTTTTGCTACTGTGTAATTTTGTAATAATGAAGAGATTATTTAAGTCAAGAAAGGTTTTTCACCTGTATATCTACACTAGACACATGTACACTGTTTGGTGACACATAAGAGATATCAAAATTTACCATATTTGTACAAGAAAACTGTAATTTTCTGGGAAAAATATGCAAAAATAATTTGTGCTATTCTCTAATTTTGCTATAATGATGAGATTATTTACTTCAAGCAAGGTTTTTCACTTGTATATATACACTAAACACATGTACAATGTTTGCTGGCACAGATGTGTGGATGGAAATGTTTTTTTCGGCTGTGGACTGAAGTCCCCTGATGCATCACGAAGAATAATTAGTAAGGTGACCACAGTCATCTAACACGGCCAAAGGATTAAATAACGCTAACACACGTGAATACTTCTGAATCATAACTTTAAACATACAGGCCATCACTGCTGAGTCATGCTGTCAATTCAGACTGATATTACCACTGTCTTCCTTATTTCAACAGCTGTTACCTATTGTCTCTGCAGCAACAGATACTGCAAAGGATACCACACCAGGTAAATCATGCGAGATCAGCTCCTTTGTGGGAAAAAACAAATCTTCCACAGGACACTACATGGATAATAACCCAAAAGTTGTTGGCTCAGGTACCTCTTGTTGGATGTGCTAACACAACATAAGATGTGCCCTCAGTCCTGTTTTATACTTATCATCCATTACTCAGGCAGCACCCTGATGACGACAGTGCTTACAACTGCTTCACTGCTCTGACTCCAGCTGTGTACCTGGAACAATGGCTGCCATTAGACAAGCACCTCCAACAACTTAATAACACTGTCCAGTGAACCCGAATTTTGCATGGTGCTCATTCCTGTTATGTTTATAAAAAAAAAAAAAAAATGTTCTGATTCATTTTTATGGTTATTCAATTTGCTGAGCACTAAAAAACACATGGAAATGTATGTAAAAACAGCTAAAGAAAAAAATACTGTGTCTTTGTCTTATTAAGGGCTGGTTTGCAAATCTGTGTACATGAACTGTTATAAACAAAAAATACAATTTATTTAACATTTAATATAACTTTACTGTGACATTCAAGATCAATACATCTTTAACCCTTAAAATGTGACGTTCCTTCCACGAATAACCATCAAGTAACTGCTATATTACTTCTGGAATGTATTCTGAATTTACTGCCACCTCATTATCGTGCATCAGAGACATGGATAACATCAATGGTGGCACAGTCTGAGAGTAAGCCACACTATACTGGAATCATTCCTGTACTAAAAATAACAAAAAACTTTTTAAAGGGCCAAAAGACCTTTGGGAAAATTTATGATTCACTTTTCCCCAATACCAAAACAGGGGGATTCTTAAGCTTTTTTGGTGCAGATTCCATTTGCACAATGCACAGTATAACCTGGGAATACTCCAGCCAAGCAAAACAATGGCTTACAATACAACACTTTATAAAGGCAGGGCCAGAAACATCAACATGTAGATTTGAGTCTTGGCACAATCATTACCATTTAGCTGGGGTCCACATCAACTCTGATGAACTGACTGCAAGAAGCCTTGTGCATGTCCAGTTGCTCTCTCTCCACACACCTGAAACACAGATCACTTCATTTCATAAACAACAGTTGACTATCTAGTGGAAAAGTACTTAATGTTACATCCGCAACTATGTCATTGGCCTGGAATCAACAGATTAATGTGTACTTCCTAAGGAAATACAGAAACCAGTAAAGCTTTAAATGTAAAGTACTTCTAAAACAAAGATACATACAGCAATTATAATTACATAATTTAAACAATCACTGAAGGTATGAGGTGGTGGCAACCATCATCCACACACTTGATGTATGGTAGTAGTGAACTTCTCCCTTCCCCCTTCTCATTTCATTTCTGTCTGCCTTCCTCTCATCTTACTTCTCCCTGCCCTTTCTGTTACTTTTTATTAATCTCCTTTCCATATCAGGTGGCTCTATGCTCAGTGACAAGCCTAATAGTTTCCTATAACCCAGGAAACCATTACAACTCTAACTGGTAATAATATAACCAAACTATAGAGTGAAGTGGAGCCTGCTATGGTGCCTCTATTATCTGGATGGAGAGATGCAAATGTGACATTCATCAAGGAACCAAACCACACTATTCCCTGCACCTTGCTTGGGTTAGGCTCTGTCAGCCACAAAGGAACATCATGTCATTGCATGGGTCAACCCTGTGGTATTGCCTGCCTATAGCTGATGGGTCTGCTTGGCCAGACAGTCTGGGGTTAAACAAAAAATAACCACTGACTGTATCACACATCTGACTAGTCATATGTGTGACTATGGGTGCCGAGCTACTCCTCCTAGTGCCACCTCTGCACCACTAAACAGGTAGCTACTGATTGCTCTCACATTTGTTTCCTAATGCAAACTGGATGCTTCCAGTACCAGCCTAGTGGTTACACTGACTTATTCTACATTCTGTCGCCACCAAAACCCTCAAGAATCATAGGATTGACATTCTATGTTCTGTCACTGCCAAATTCCTTTAGAATTATTGGATGTTAAAAATGGCAACTGCGCTGGATTCAGTCATACGAGATGATATCCAAAATTTTCAGGACAGGGATCACGATGCCTAAAGGGGTTGTAGCAGCACGATGTGCCTCTATATGGCAGTACTAACATGCATTATGAGTCAGTGTGTCACACGCCAAGGAGCTAGGCAGACATGGGGATTTGTGACATTCATTTGTTTGCTCTTGTGCATGTGTCGTCAGGCGATTTTCGGATAGATATAAAAAAGGAATAGTGACTTTGCATCAAATTTTCTGCAAATCTCAGGAAAAATGCCAACTAGACCCTGACAATGATTCAACAAGTGTTTGGTGAGCAATCTCTTGGTCAGACACAGGTGTTTCAATGGCAGACACAGTTCAAGGCCAGTCAAACATCAGTTGAGGGTGACAACCACACAGGAAGGCCCTCGACCAGCACAACTCCTCAGAATGTCACAAAAATTCAGCAGCTTGTCCATGAGGATCGACATCGGAGCACTGACGACACTGGTGAGGAGGTGGGAATTGGTTTTGTGACATGTCAGAGGATTCTCACTGCAGCAATGTGTCTATGTCTTCACTGAGCTTCTTGAACTCACCTCAGAAGATGAAACCTTCTTGTCCAGGCCCAAGTTGAGAGGACACTATTTTGATACCACTGAGGACATCCAAAAGGAACAGCAGTCAGTGCTTGACACTCTCATTGAAAAGGACTTGCAGGGAGTGCTCCAGCAATGGAGGAAGAGCTGGGACCAGTGTATCAATGTGCAAGGGAACTATTTCAAAGGTGATGGTGGCCAACAGGAGCTATGGTGAGTTTTCAAATTTCTATAGCAGTAGCCCTGAAAATTATGGATAGTATATATTAGTGGTAGGTGGTGGCGTCAATCATCCACTCACTTGATGTAGTGCTGCCTACTTCTTCCTTAGCCTTATCATTCTTTTTCTGTGCCTGCCCTCCTCTCTTTCTATTTCTCCCATCTTTCTTATCACTTCTTAGTGCTTTTCTTTCCTTTACAGGTGGCTTTACATTGAGTGACAAGCCAAATGTTTTCCTGTAAGCCAAGAAACCATTTACAACGCTGGGTAGTAACCATATAACCAAACCATACATGCTCCCTATGTGTCAACAAGTGGATTGTGGAAGGTTAGTGCCCCTCCCCATAAAGCAAATAACTCAGATTCAAATGGCCACCCCTTACGGGACTGTGGCGTCTGGCAATAGATAAATTGACAAACTTCGTATATAACCCCTTCGGTTCAGTATTTTTTCCATAATCTGCATAAATTTGTCCTTAGATATCCTAAATAATTTAAGACAAGATAACATGAGCCTAGTTCAGTACTTATTATTACAAGCCAAACCTTACAGTACCTATTCCAATCTAACTTAAACTGTCTAACCTAACAATATAAACAAACCCAACCAAAAATAACCTAACCTAACTTACGCAAGCCAACCCTAACCTGACGTAACACAGTTTAAACTAACTTTAACTATAAACTGGCATAATCTAATATAAACTAACCTATGGTAACTTGTCCAAATAAACTATAATATAAATTAGGTTAGGATATTAATTTGGCATTAAATTACTTTTTCAAGGAGGCAATTCAAGAGCTACAAGTTTCACCACCACCTTACTTTCAGTGGAATCAGCTGTTTTGTGGCATGGTGCAGTACTGTGATCCATGATGTGTGTGCTTATCTAACCCACAGAATGCTTAAGTTACCGTGTATTTATGATAATACATGCCCATCAAAGTCTCCATTACTGAA
The DNA here is from genome assembly GCA_018397915.1 of Birgus latro. Classification (NCBI taxonomy): domain Eukaryota; kingdom Metazoa; phylum Arthropoda; class Malacostraca; order Decapoda; family Coenobitidae; genus Birgus; species Birgus latro. Next base: position 4,126 of record JAGKTI010024826.1, on the reverse strand, counting down.
ACTGTTATTAATTAATAAGGACATTGAGTGATTTGCTTCTGACTGTTGCTGGCCTTCACACCAGCAACCGGAACCTGTAGACATGTCCCAAACCAGGAAATATGTGTGTCTGTGTATTTTCCTAGTTGTATTTACCTAGTTGTGATACACAGGAAACGAGCTACACTCGTGGGGTCCTGTCTCTGTTTCTCAGTAAGTCAGGTTTTGCTAAGTTTTTAGACTGGACGATCTCTATGTCCAGGCTATTCCACAGGTCTATGCATATACAGTAGTCCCCCACTTAACAAATGGGTTAAGTTCCTAGAAAACCGTTCGTTATGTGATTTTTCGTTGCACAAGCCCATTATAGCATGGGTTCAATGAGGTTTGGTTCCAGACTTCCAATTTTNGGTCATTTAGGCATGGTGAGTGAAAGGTAGTGCAGTAATGCACATGCAAACCTTGGAAGGCTACAGCTGTTTTGTTTTGAATACTGGTACAAGCGTTGTGTCGCTAGAGGCGCTGCTGTCAACAGCTGCTAGTCACTATGCGCAACTGGCTTCTCTGATGGATGATTCGGCTGATAATTGGTAAACCAAAAAGTGGTAAAATTATTGTTTCAACCTCTAACAAAATTAGGAAATTTGAACCTATTCATCGATATTTTAGACAGTTCTAAAACAATTTTCTTCTATGGCATCTTTCTTGCAAATTATTTTTATTTTACTCTTGAAGATATCCTAACCTAACCTTGACGAGTAAAATAAAAATAATTTGAAACGAAAGTTTCATATAAGAAAAGTGTCTTAGAATTTTCTAAAATATCAAAAAAATGAGTCAAAACTCGTAATTCTGTTAGGAGTTGAAACAATAAAAGAACCAAAAAATTTGTTAAACCAAGACTAGGCATTCGTTGCGCAAGTGAAGGGTAGTAAAACAATTTTCGTTAAACCGATTTTTCGTTGCATAAGTGTTCCTTGCGTGAAGATTGCCTGTATACTGTGGTGGTGGTTTCTTTGTTGTGTCCAAATGTTGTATGGGCAAGCGATCTCAAGGCACTGAGTCTTGGTGTTAATTTATCTTTAATGTTTGTGATGTGTTGTTTAAATGACATTGATGTATTGTATGTTACACCATGGAATGTGTGTGTGCCTGTGTGTGTGGTAGGGGAGTGTTGTTTATGGTGAGGTGTGGAGTGTGACTGTGTTCTGCTGTCCAGTTTGTAAGATCGGTCACTGCAGATTTGCATGGAGCTATTTGAAGCCTGTCTGAGGCTGAATCGGTAGAAAGGCAGCCTGCATTCCTAATGGATCGAATCCTGACTGGGTCTGGCAACAGTTTAAGGATTTGAATTTCCTAAAAGCAGTCCTCGGATCATGACTGACCAAAGTTGACGATAAAGGAACGGACAAAGGACAAGGTAAAGATTGCGACGTGGAATGTAAGGGGTATGAATGATGAGATGAAAGAGAGATTGTACAGGTGCTTGAGAGTGCGAAAGTGGATATATGTGGAATAACTGAAACTAAATGGCGAGGTGAGAGTGTGAGAGCATGGGAATATGGATGGGGTATATGTGCGGGAGTGGGTGAGAATGAGAGGGCGAAAGAGGGAGTGTGTATTATGAGCAACAGGTGGAAGGAGAATGTAAGAGAGTATGGATCAGTTGAGTGAAGGATTGTGTGGGTAAGAGTGAAAGTTGGACTACAAATGTGGGCAATTGTGTGCGTGTATGTGCCAACGCAAGATCGTGTAAGTAGAGTGAGAGAAGAGTTTTGGACAAATGTGGAAGCCTGCTTGGAAAAGTTTGAAAGGAATGAGAGAGTGTTTCTGATTGGAGATATGAATGGAAAAGTAGGGAATGAGAAGGTGGACGGAGTGGTTGGTGAGTGGGGTGTGCCTGCAGAGATGGATGAGAATGGCAGTGCTTTAGTGGACATTTGTGCTGGGAGGGGGTTGGTGGTAGTTAATACCCTCTTCAGGCACAAAATGATCCATAGGTATACATGGCGAGTGGTGAGAAGAGAGGACGGGGAAATGAATGAACGGAAGGCAATGATTGACTGTGTGGATGAAAGGATGAGAAGATGTATAATGGATGCAAGAGTATATAGAGGTTGGGAGAGTGGACTTTCTGACCACCACTTGGTGGTGGCCAGAATCAGAATCCAAACAAGATGGAGGAAGAGAAGAAGGGAAGGACAGGAGGAAGTATTTGTTACAAGGAGGGTAGAAAAGTTACAAGAGGATGGAATAAAGGCTGAATATAAAAGGGAAATGGAGGAGCGATTGGGTAAATATAGATTGGAGCAGATGGGGGACATGGAGGGTGTGTGCAAGGTATTCACAGAAGAAATCTGTGCAGCATGTGAGGTGGTGTGTGGGGTGAAGAGAAGACGAAAAGGGGTTCAGGGAACAGCACGGTGGACTGAAGAGGTGAGAGGCTGTGGGACAAAAGAAGAAAGCATATAATGAATGGATGAGAAACAGGGGCGACGAAGAAGCTGAGAGACGGATGAGAGAGTTATATGTAGAAAGGGGGAGAGAGGTGAAAAGATTAGTAAGAGAGAGTAAGAAGAGAGTGGATGAGGAATTTGGAAGGAATTTGAGTGCAAAGTGGAGGGAATGTAAGAAAATGTTCTAGAAGGAGGTAAAGAGAGCTAGACAGGGTGCCAACGAAGTCAGTGGGGGTGTGAAAGATAAAAATGGTAGATTACTAGTGGAGAAGGGAGAAAAAAAAACAGATGGAGAGAACACTTTAATGAACTGTTGAACATAGAGAATGAAAGTAATGCAAGTATAAGTGGCTGGGGAATGGCAGGGAGAAGGAGGGTTGTGAGAAGAGAGGAAGAAATAACCAGGATGGAAGTGGTGGAAGCAATGAAGAAAGTTAAAATGGGGAAAGCCCCAGGAATTGATGGAGTGTGTGGTGAAATGCTGAAGCATGGGGGAGAGCTAGTAATAGAATGGATGTGGAAGGTGTGCAGATTGGTTTGGGAGGAGGGTAGAGTCCCGGAGGATTGGAAGTCAGGTATAATCATTCCTCTGTACAAAGGAAAAGGGGAAAAAGCAGTGTGTGGTAATCATAGGGGCATTTGCCTTCTCAGTGTAATAGGAAAAGTATATGGTAGGATACTTATTGACAGAGTTAGGGAAATTACTGAGGAATTAGTTGGAGAAGAACAAGGAGCTTTTAGGAAGGGAAGAGGTTGTGTAGACCAGATATTCATTGGTGGAAAAGTTTCTAGAGAAGGGCAAGAAGCTGTATGCAGCCTTCATGGATCTGGAGAAATCATATGACAGGGTGGATAGACAAGATTTGTGGAAGGTATTAAGAATATATGGAGTGGATGGGAAGTTGTTGAAGGCAGTGAAGAGTATGTATGAGGGTGCTAAGGCTGCAGTGTGTGTGGATGGCAAACTGAGTGAATCTTTCCATTTGAAGGTTGGATTGAAACAAGGATGTGTCATGTCTCCATGGTTGTTCAATCTGTATATGGATGGAGTTATAAAAGAGATACAAGGTCGGGCAGTGGATGTTGGAGCGGCCCTAGTGAGAGAGGGCAGTGTTTGGAAACTCCCTGTACTGTTGTTTGCAGATGATACTGTGTTGTTGAGTGAAGATGAAGGGGAGCTGCAAGGCTTGGTAGATGAGTTTGGGAGAGTATGTAAGAAACGGAATCTAAAGGTGAATGTAGGGAAGAGTAAAGTGATGATGTTCGAGAGAAGTGAAGCCAGTGAATGTACAGTCAGATTGGGTGGGAAGGATATGGAGAATGGGAGTGAATTTAAGTACTTGGGCAGTGTGATGAGTAAGGATGGAAGTCTGGAGGGTGAAGTGCTCGAAAGGGTGCAGCAGGGAAGGAAGGTTGCTGGTTCGTTGAAAGCAGTGATAAGAAACAGGGAGGTGAGCATGGACGCGAAAAAGTTGTTACATGACAGTACTGTGATACCAACTCTGACATATGGAAGGGAAGCTTGGACCCTGTTGGAAGGACAGAAATCAAAAGTGAGAGCAGTGGAAATGAGTTATTTGAGAGGAGCAAGTGGAGTCACATCCCAGTGGGCACAGCTTGCGTAATTCACATGGAAAACACGTGGAAGTAACACGTGGGTTTGATGAGTAAATGTGGTTCATTTTGCAAGA
>JAGKTI010024825.1:0-14216 GCA_018397915.1 Birgus latro | reverse complement strand
TGAGGCTGGTCATTCTCATCTTAATTGTCAGGATCAACTTGCCTAGCTCCGGGTTCCTACGCTCCTCATGGGGCAACACAGGATTGGATGATGGATGGATGGATGAAAATTCTAATTGTTACATATTTTTTTTTTAAATTGAAGTAATATGTAATTTTTACATAACTGCAGTAATATTGTAGTTAATTGTAGTAACTGCCGTAATATTGTAGGTAATTGTAATAACTGTAGTAATATTGTAGTTATTGTCGTGAATGCAGTATTATTGTACATAATTGTTGTAACTGTAGTAACACTGTACAGTTACACTGTACATTGTAATTTGTGACATAATTGTGTGCACATGCATACAATTATACAATGGTAACAGTATAGCAAGGTCCAGCAATGAACCATATTATGAATCAGTCATATATAACAATTGCTCTAGTAAAAATACACAATATCTATAGGCTTAGTTATGTTGCACAGTTATCATATGTCACCCCATATTTTGTATGTGTCAGCACTAAGTGAAAACCTTTATCCTCGCAATTGTGTGAAAGAGGTAGTTTATTCTTCCTAACTTCATTCGTGTTGGCCAGTTTTTTCTCTCTTCTGGATTTTCCTTGTAATTTAATTTGTCTGGTCCCAGTGGATAGCTTTAATTAATAACTGTTTATTACAGTTCTTTTAATTGCTCACTGGGTTAATGTGATAGTATATTTTATTTATCAATTTGCAGATGGAATGTAGCCTAGTTGTACGCATGAAACACTTACTTTATGTATAAGTGCTATAGTAAATGAATGAATGTACACGGTATATAATTGTTATTGTTGGTGCAAGTACTTAGTGATTGACTTAATGTAGCTAAATGAAGTAGGAATATGTAAGTTGTAAGTATAAAGCATGTTTTATATGTTTGTGCAGAATGTTTGGCTATTACTGTGTCTATCACTGTGTATTGTATAAATGAAGTAAATATTCAACTCAGTGATTTTTACCAGCGTGGGAATGGTGAGTGTGGTTGTGATGGTGGTATCACACATGTGTTGATTGACGTGTTATGGTGTTCTCTGCAAACGCTGGCACAGCGCAAGTCGACTCCTCACTCTGGCAGTTGTAGTGATGGTGGTGGTGGTGCTAGAGTAGTGGTGAGTAATGGTGAGTGTGATGAGTAATGGTGGGAGCGGTGAGTGGTGGGTCAGGACTGGTTGGCTTTTACTGCGTCGTCTGTCCCGTCACCGCTGAATCAGCGCCTCCTCACTTTCTGCTTCTTACCTTGTAGTGTTTGTGATTACTTGATCGTAGAATTGTAGGCATCTTGAGATGCTCGTGGTATCTTACAAAGTGTTTAACCTTCTCATAACTGGACGAAGCAGGCTGCGTCCAACCATGGGCAAGTACTCAGGATGTGGGTCAGCTCATCCTTCGCCGAGTGCTGGAAGAACCCCCCCCCCCTGTTTTTACGCTTGCGGTACTTCTTAAACATTTTATCCTCACACCCTTAGTTTTGCTTCCACCTCCGTGATTTTGTATTCCTCGTAATCTTGAATAGTTGTACTTGCTTATGATAAAAACGAATTTAAATTATGTGCAAATTTATGATGCTTTTTTTTTTCCTTCATGTATTCTCATAGAAATATATGTATTATGGTAATTGTTACTGAGAAAGACTTTTGGGAAATTTCATTAGCTACATTTTGGTATATAAACATTTACTCTAGGACAATTCAGATCGATTTTATGTACCGCAAAAGGAAATTATCTTACGATCGCACTGCAGTGCAGGAGCGGTGTTTCACATGGAGAAATTTGTTGCTAAATTATTTTTTCACCTACCTTTACTTATTCCTCTATCTGCCTGAATTTGTATTCACCTACTCTCGAATAGATGTACTTATTTTTTTTTTTTTTATGCAGGGAAGAAGGAACCAAAGGCCAAGGGCCCTCCTACTGTTCCTTCCAAGAAAAAACAAAAACAATATGAAAGAGAGCCAAATTCAAGATCTATTCACTTTGAGATGCCTGGAGACACCGCTTGAATCTGGAGATCATAGGAAGTAGAGAATACAGACAGAGGAAGACGGTTCCAGAGTTGACTAGTTGCATAAATGAAAGACTGGGATTAACGGTTAACTCTTGCAATAGAGAGCTGGACAGAAAAGGGATGAGAGTTTGTTGCTAGATGGGTGATACCTGCCCGTGGTAGAGGTGGAGGTATGCAAGCGGAAGCTCAGTGGAACACCGCTGAAGTAGCGATAGAAAAGAGATAAAGATGCAACAGTGCGGCGAAGAGACAGAGGTTGAAGGGAAACAGTAAGAGGAGGAGAGTTAATGAGGCGAAAAGACTTTGATTTCACCCTACTGAGAAGAGCTGCATGTGGGGAGCCTCCCCACACATGAGAGTTGTACTCCACACAGGGGCGAATAAAACCCGTGTACAAAGTCAACAACTGTGCATGGGTAAAGAATGTTTGGAGACGGCTTAGCACACCTAATCTCTTTGAAGCAGATTTCACAAGAGATGTAATATGTTTCACTCCAAGATAAATCCTGAGTGAATGAAACCCCAAGCATGTTCAAAGATGATGCAGAACTGAGCTGGACATTATTAAACATTAGTGGGTAATACTGTGGGAGATTTTATCGGATTGATAGGTATAAGAACTGAGTCTTTGATGCATTAAAAACAACAAGATTAATTTTATCCCAATCAGAGATAGGACCCAAGTCAAACATTAGGTATGCCATAACCACATCCCTTGTTTGTTGAAGTAATTGCTGAGATGGACGTTGCGGGAACCGAATGGAAAGGTGAAGGGTGGAATCATCAGCGTATGAGTGGATAGGGTTAGATGTACAGCTTAGAAGGTCATTGATGAATAAAAGGAAGAGAGATGGTGATAGGACAGAGCCCTGAGGAACACCACTGTTGATAGATCTAGGAGAAGAACGATGGCCGTCTACAACAGCGTCTATAGAATGACCAGAGAGGAAGCTAGAGATGAAAGCACAGACAGGAGAGAAACAGTAAAAGGGCAGTTTGGAAATTAAAGATTTATGTCAGACTCGATCGAAAGCCTTTGAGAAGACAAGTGCGATGGCAAGGCTTTCACCAAAGTCCCGAAAGGAGGATGACCAGGAGTCTGAAAGGTAGGTGAGAAGATCGCCAGTGGAGCGTCCCTGACGGAACTCATACTGAGGATCAGAAAGAAGGTTGTGACAGGAAAGATGCTTTAAGATTTTTCTGTTAAGAATTGATTCAAAAACTTTTGAGGCGCAGGATGTTAAAGCAATTGGACGATAGTTAGAGGGTTGGGAATGGTCACCTTTCTTTGGGACCGGCTGAATGAGAGCAAACTTCCAGCAAGAAGGAAAGGTACAAGTTGACAGACAAAGGCGAAAGAGTTTACCTAGGCAGGGTGTAAGCACAGAAGCACAGTTTTTGAGGACATTAGGAGGGACTCCATCAGGCCCATATGCCTTGTTAGTACTGAGGCCAGTGATGGCAGAAAATACATCAGCTGAAGAAATTTTAATCTCAGCCATGAGGAAGTCGGAGGGGGGAAGTGACGGAGGAACAGCACCGGAACCTTCTAAGGTGGAATTGGAGGAAAAAGTTTGAGCAAAGAGATCTGCTTTATCAGTAGAAGAAATAGCTACAGAGCCATCAGGGTAGAAAAGAGGAGGGAAGGATGATGAGGTAAAGTTGTTAGAAAGGTTTTTGGCAAGTTGCCAGGAGGAGCGAGAAGAATTTGAGTTGGAGAGTTGAGAGCATTTAGCACGAATGAAATTATTTTTAGCAGAGCGAAGAACAGACTTAGCACGACTCCGGGCAGAAATATAAAAAAGATGTGATTCAGGGGTGGGTTGGCTCTGGTACCTTTTATAGGCCCTCTCCTTGTTGCAGACAGGATTAGAACAAGCGTGATTAAACTAGGCTTTCTTGCATTAGTCAAAGGATATGAGAAAGGAATGTATGCTTCCATGCCCAAGAGAATAACCTCCGTAATGTGCAAGACACACTCAGATGGCTCCCGGCCATGGAAGCAATAATCATTCCAAGGAAAATCAAAGTAGTACTGCCTGAGGGCCTCCCAATCCACACCTCCAAAGTGCCACAGACGGCATTTCTTGGAAGGGTCCACAAGCCGTACCGGACTGCAAGGACAGGTTAAGGTAATAAGGTTATGATCGGATGAGCCCAACGGAGAGAATAGATTAACAGTGTAAGCAGAGGGATTAGTTGTAAGGAAGTTGGAACTCTCTCCAAGGTGGTCAGGGATGCGGGTAGGGTGCTGTACAAGCTGCTCTAGGTCGTTAATGATGGAAAAGATGTAGGCTTGTCCACCAGGTGAATCAGTGATAGGAGAGGAGAGCCAAAGGTTGTGGTGAACATTGAAATCTCCTAGAATGGAAATTTCAGAGAAAGGAGAAATGGATAGAATGTGTTCCATCAAGATAGATCGTTGCGTACATATACACAACAGCCACCTTTGGCTTTGAAATGAGTATAGAGAAAGTAGGAGGATACAGAAAAGGGTTTGCTGTCAGTCGCCTCAGACAGCTGAATCTCAGTGAGGAGGAGAAGGTGAGGTTTAGAGGAGAAGAGGTGGTGCTCAACAGAGCTAAAGTTAGAAGAAAGGCCGCGAATGTTGCAGAAATGAAGAAGGAGAGAGTCAGACAGTGGTTCTAGGCAGCTCCTAGAGTCGTTACCGGGAGAGGGGCGGATGATGGGGGCATTAGTGGTCCCCCCCCCCACTGGGGACTCCGAGTTTAGGTGCTTGGATGCCATTTTTTTTTCTCGAATTTTGAAAATCAAGTGTAGTGTGTAGCGTGCGTGTAGTTTGGTGTTGACAGTTAGAGAAACTTGTACTGGAGAGCATGCCGGCTTACTCTCTATGTTACAGAGACACTGAAAAAGTTCAGCAAGGGGGATGGTCAAGAACTAGTCCTGAGGGCCAATGAAACGGGAGCTCCAGCTCTCCCTGTTATCAGCTTTCCATCCACCTTGGGAGTACTTCCCTGCTCGACTGGTGCTACAGTCTACTCCGACTTGCTTATGGTGTTAATAAAGACGTTCAGCGAATATAAATTATGCGCTAATTTATGATTTTTTTTTCTTTCCTCCTTGTTTGCTCATAGAAATATATGTTTTATGGTAATTGTAACTGAGAATGAGTTTTAGGGAATTTCACATGCTACATTTTGTTATATAAACACTTACTGCAGGACAATTTGGGTTGGTTTTACGACCGCATAAGGAATTTATCTTATGGTCGTGCTGCAGTGCGGGAGCGGTGTTTCGCTAAATTATTTTATCCCCTGCCTTAATTTATGTCTCTATCTGCCTGATTTTGTATTCACATAATCTCAAATAGTTGTACTTGCTTATGGTGTTGATAGAAGCGTTCGACGAAATATAAATTATGCGCTAATTTACGATGTTTTTTCTTTCCATAAAGCAAAATAATCAATGGGCGATTTTGTTCGATACAGCTTGTGTCCAGTAATGAGCGGGTGAGATTACGTTCGACGCAACCTGTGTCATCAAGTATTGAACGGGTGAGTTTTGCACTGCTACCCTAAGTATCGAAAGGGTTAATTGCAGTTTCTTGCTGTATGGTGTGAACTTGAAGATGATGTTGGTTATCGTCTCACCAGCTTGTAGATGTGGCTTGTTTCATGGCAATGGTATATACTTGTAGTTTATCGTGAATCTTAGAGCTGAAGCTCGTACCTGAATAGAATTGTTTTTGCTGAATGTTGAATGTTGATAAAATCGTGAGGCGTAAATAGATTGTATTGTGGCTCGTTGGTTGCTTCCAATATTGATTTACTTAGTCATAGATTGGCATGGAGATTGGGATGTTGGTTGTAATTATAGATCGTCAAGCCACTGCCAGTATATACTTGTGAAGGGTCGTATGGCTCGAACTTGTAGTGGCTTTTGTTTTCTACCTTGATAATGTACACTCAACTCTAGATTTGTAGACATAGTTTGTATGCTTACTGCCCCGAATATGATATCGTAACCACCACTGCAACCACATATAATATCGAATATCGAAGTAATCGACGAGCTTTTCCAAAAGTGTGTTAGATTATAAGTTTTTTTTAGAAGGAGAGAACGTACGTTGTACTTGTTGTGGATGGCAGGAGAATGATAAAAATAAGTCTGGGGTATGATCACAGTTTATTTCTTCAGAGGGAGTATCTCACAAGAGCAGTACTGAGGCAAGAGCAGTTTCATGCTTGCAAACTCCACGCACTCGGTTCCTGCCTCTCCTCACCATCTCTCACTCTCCTAACCACTTCTTGGGAAAAACTTTCCCCCAGAGCGGTTGATCTCTTTACTTTTATAATAGTTGTCGGTGTTAAAGGCAGAGGAAAACTTCCAGAGCACTAATAACGATTCAAGAGGTTTAATAACCCAGAGATTACGTTCTGTTAATAATTCTTATTATTATTAAATTAAGTGCTACTGCATTTCACCCTTGTGGACAACTATATTGTACATACACGTAAATACTTAGGAATTTTCCATTGGCCTCACTGCGTTTGCGTGAGTGTGACGCGTCCTGAGGATGAAAAACCTCACTTTGAAAAGCATACGTGGGTTTAATATATATCTTTATAAATAAAAGGGAATAACTGGTTTAGTTTAACTAAAACTAAGATTAAATTAAGGTAGATTCACCTTGTATATTCACGAACTGTATCTAGCCTTGTAATTAATATATAATTGGCAATTCTTCAAATCCATGAGGGAGAAGAGACTCGCCATATTCACGCACTCCATTAGCGACACCGTTCAGCTAGCAATGTAAATACACACCTAGAAGGACGCCTGGTTGCCTAGGAATGGAATGAATGAAAATGTGACATGATGGCGCAATAGCAGAGGTCATATGCTGCCAAACACAAACAGTAAAAGAAAGTCAATAAAAAAAAAATCGAGGCATAAACTAACCAACAATATAAAAGAAATTTGATAAAAAGCAAAGACAAAGACGATGCATAAAACATACCCACAGTAAAAGAGAAACAACCAAAACTAAAATCTTGGAGGAAAGATAGAGGTTAAAACTAAAACATTATCATTAAATCACAAGCTAAAATATGGTAAAGCTCTACAGCTTGTGGAGAAGGCCAGAATGCAACACAAAGGAGAAGGTGCCTCCCCCCATAGCACAAGCCTCTTCCCCAAGCACAGAGGAGAGAAGGTAAGATCTGTTGTCGGCTCGGCATCCGGAAAGGTACTGCCGACGAAGGTCCCCAAGACTGGGGCATTTGACAAGGAGTTGGCGCACAGCCAATGAAACCAGACAGTCATCACAATAGGGAAGGGGCGCCCTCTCCATTAAAAAACCATGGGTCAGCCTAGTGTGGCCAATCCGGAGATAGGCCAAAGCTGTTTCCCACTGTCGGGACAGTCCCACGAATGCTGCGGAGTTTTTTCACCCCTGCTGCGTCCCACCTCCTCTGCCAGCAGAAACGAACAGCCTCCGCAGTGGCTGCACATAAATCCTCAGATGGGACACAGTAATGAGGAGCGGTAGGGTGAGAGGCAGCAGCTTTAGCCAGAGAGTCAGCACGCTCATTGCTCATGCCCACCACATGGGCAGGGACCCTACACAGCTGTACAGAATATACTCACCTTCATAATAAGAAGAGCCACTCAAAGACAACTAGGACTAGGGGATGTAATGGGAAGTCACGAGACAAAGCTTGTAGGGCACTGGCTGAATCACTAAAAATGGTAAAAGATGATGGAGGAAAACTAAAATTCAATTCATTCGCAACTAATATGGCAGTAAGTTCAGCGGTAAAAAGAGATGCAGAAGGAGGGAGACTCCCACCGTGGATAAAATCACGAAAAATGACATCAAAGCCTGTCCCCACACAGGCTTTAGAGCCATCACTATATACAGGGATTGAGTCTCTGTGAGGAGAGGCATGTTCAAGAAAATAAGACAAAGCTGCCTGTGAGGAAAGAGAGGCCTTCCTCTCAGGGAATTAATCACATGGGTGTATCTCTGAGAGAAGCCAGGGAGTCACTCGGGGGACATGCCCAGGGCAGACAGTGGAGGACTAGACACCTATTTCCCACATGGCAGCCCTCGCTCTGTACCCAAATGGGTGTGGATATTGAGGGTGGGTGTCATAAAAGAGGTGAAGAGCGACCTCAGAGACAGCCTTACAACTCAATGAAGCTGGAAGATGGTGAAGGCAGTGCCAACATTGCACCATTAAGGACTGCCGGCGGGGATCGAGTGGCAGTTTATTCGGATCAACCAACAGACTTGCAATCGGAGAAGCCTGGAAAGCCCCAGTTGACAGATGGATCCCAGCATGGTGGACCGTATTGAGTGGTCGCGGCCGTGGCTCAGTAGCAGAAGAGTATACCACACACTCATAGTCCAATTTGCTTCTTATTAAGGCACGGTACAGATGGAGGACGGTGGTTCTGTCAGCGCCCCAAGACAAGTGAGATATGGTTCACAGGAGAGACAGGGCACGGAGGCATGATAGTCGTAATGAACGGATATGAGGTACCCACGTCAGTCTCCTGTCAGAAACTAGGCCTAGAAATCTTGTTTCATCCACACATCACACCCTGTGGCCATATAACTGGAGGTCTGGGTCAGGGTGAACTTTCAAGCAGCAGAAATGCAAGGCCACCCTTTTTGTTGGGGAGAAATGGAAGCCGTGCATGGAGGCCCACTGAGAGACCCTGTCTAAAGCAAGCTACATGCGACTTTCAGCAACAGACATTTGGGAGGCAGCATATCATAGAGCCAAATCATCGACATACAGTGAGGCCGACACCCCTTGTGGAATAGAGGATATAACACCGTCCAATGCTATAGCAAAAAGGGTCACACTGAGGACACTTCCTTGAGGTACCCCTTCCTCCTGAGGATATGAAGGAGACAGGGTGACACAAACCCTAACCCTGAATGAACGATCACGCAGAAAATTTAACATAAATAGGTGTAGCCTGCCACGTAAACCAAAATAATGGAGTTATTGGAAGATACCAAACTGCAATGCAGTATCATATGCCTTTTCTAGATCAAAGAAAACGCACACCAGATGCTGTTGTCTAGCAAAAACATCACATGCTGCAGCCTTAAGATGGACAAGTGCATCTGCTGTTGAGCGACATTTTCGAAAACCAGACTGACACTGAAAGAGACATTCATTCCTTTCTAGGAAATACATTAGGTGTGTGTTGACCATTTTCTCAAATAATTTGCACATGCAGGATGTTGAGGCAATTGGCCGATACTTCAGGGGACTGTAACCTGCCTTCCCCGGCTTCTGGAATGGCAGGACAATAGCCTCACGCCAAGAGGTTGGAAGAGAAGATTTCTTCCAGATTTTATTAAAAAGGTTGTGGAGAAAAGACAGTGCATCATCATTCAGGTGTCGAAGCATTGCATAGGGAATATCATCCGGCCCTGGTGAGGTGTCATGACAGAGGGAAAGGGCAGATTGGAGTTCGCAGTATGAGAAAGGGAGGTTGTAGGTCTCTACATTCCCTGAACGGAAGTCTGGCACCCTTACCTCCTCTATCTCCCGATGTCTGGCATAAATCGGTAAGCTAGTATCTCTTTGACTGACCGTCGCAAAGGCAGATGCAAAAATATCGGTCCCCAAAAGGCTCACCATTAGACATGGGCACGGGGGACCCTCTTTGAGTGAATTTTCCTGAGATCTTTTGCACCCTCTTCCATACCTGAGACACAGGTGTCTTTGAGTTTACAGGTGACATATAAACCATCCAACCTTCTATACCACACTACATGCTCGTATGATATCACATCTTCTATTTCCACTCCTTTTAGCAATGGCCACTGCATTATTACTAGCAAACGAGGTGGTATCTCGAATTGCCACCACCGGCAGGGTAGGGCTGGTGGCACAGGGTCCTTCCGGTCGCCATCAAACGACTGTGCCGGCAGTAGCAAATTCCATTCATGCTCGTCAGTGGAGAAGTGCAGGTGCGGCCTTATTCTTCACCAGTATCCGTGGTCTCAGCACCAATCTGTATTCAGTTCATTTTTTCCTACAATCCATAACCCCTCTGGCCCTGTTCCCCACAGAACCACAAATCTCTCCCTCTAACGAAATATGCCCATTTTGTTTTCCTGGTTACAATCACTTCACAAATTTCCGTAACAAGGGGTGGCATCTGTTGTTATATCAAATCTGAGTATGCACTGACGCTGTTTTAAACTTCACTTCAACTCATTTTAATTACTCACTGTATAAACTAAATTGTCTAAATATTACCAAATATATCTGTGTAGTCTATTGCTCCCCCAGTGCTTCTTCAGAACCCAGTGTCTTTGACTTCATATCCACACAGTTGAGCAACCTTAACCATGCCCTTAGCACGAAAATAACCATTTTAGGTGATTTTAACATATATAATGTTGAATGGTTATTGCATTCTGCCAGGACTGACGGTGGTGGTTTAGAGTGCGAATTGTTAGCAGAATTGTTTAATCTCACGCAGTTGGTAAGGCAGCCAACCAGAATACCAGATAATCCTGACCATACAGTAATGCCCATCTCTTGAATCTATTCCTGACAAATAATCCAGATCATTACAGGATAGAAGTACTGTCACCACGTGGATCCTCTAACCACAATCTCATCAAAGCCTCATTACTTAGCCCCCCAAACCTCCCCGTTATGAACCTGTGAGGGTGTCCCAATGGCACTTTCATAGGGCAAACTGGGATGGATTTAGAAATTATCTGGCTGATATTCCATAGCAGTCTTTCTTCTCTAGTGTTGTCAATTCTACCCTTTCCCACATTAATGACTTAATAGCTGGTGTGGATTTATTCATACCAAGTCAACAGTTCACTAAAAGATCGAACTCTCCAAAATGGTTTGATAGAAACTGTGCCAGAGCAACAGCCCAAAAGTCATTAGCATATAACTCTTACTTAAAGCAAAAAAAAATATCTGAATCTTTCTGTCAATTTACAATTGCTAAAAACCATGCAAAAGCTGTAATAAATCTCACTAAATCAGACTTTCTTCAAAATCAAGCATAAAAACCATTTAACAACCTTAAAGACAATAGAATATTCTGGTCAGCTATCAGTTCTTTCAATAATAACTTTAAGAAGTCATCATCCAATCCTCCACTCACATCTTCAGATGGCAACATTACTAGTGCCCCTCATGGGAAAGCGAATATCTGTGCCAGTACATTGCCAGAAATTCTACCATAAAGGACGTCAGCCAGAACGTCCCAGTACTAGAACTTGACTCTCCCGAAATTGTTCCACTTAAAATAGAGGCAAGATATGTAAAATCCGTCCTTGGCAATTTACCAACCAACAAAGCCCAGCGCAGATGGAATTCCTGCCCAGATGGAATTCCTCCAATTGTTATAAAGAAGTGTTCCCCAGAACTTGCCTCTGTTCTTGCTAAATTATTCTGATTATGCAAACGTACTTCATTCCCTAATTCATGGAAAGAAGCCAATATCCACCCAATTCCAAAGAAAGGAAGTTCCTCCGACCCTTCTCATTACAGATCAATAGCTGTCACATCTCTTGGTAAAGTATTTGAAATTTCATTTAATAAGCACATAGTTAAACGTCTTGAACCCAACTACTTAATTAGCTACAGACAATATGTTTTTTGCAACGGAAGATCCACCATTGACATACTCAATCTCCTGACTCATACCATCCATCAATCAACTGATCAACATGAAGAAGCTCATGCAGTAGCACTTGATGTTTCTAAAGCTTTCGATAGTGTCCAAACTCCCTTGCTGTGGACTAATGTCTTTTGTTCCTCTGCTTTCCTCATATCTCAGTGCCACAAAAATAAAAGTAAAAGTAGATGATGTGTATTCCGATTCTCACTCAATTAAATCCAGTGTGCCACAGAGATCAGTTCTGGCACCAACCCTGTTCCTGAATCATATTAATGATATCTGTCACCCACAATCCCATCCATTCATATGCAGATGACTCAGCACTTCACAGTTCATTCACACTCACACACCCACTTGCAAAGTCTAATATCTTTAACTCTCAACTCAGTACAGCCATCTCCATAAATCAAGATCTATTTACGATCAATGAATGGGGACAAAACAACCTTGTCTCATTTAATGCTATTAAAACCATATATATACCATTTATTAACAGCTAGATATTGCCAGATTCGTATATTATCTTCAATGCTAGTATTATTCCCATCTCCAAACGTATTGAAATTCTCCGTGTCTCGCTAAACAGTGCCCTCAGCTGGACCTCTCATGTCAGATCACTTGCTAAAACCGCCTCAAAGAAACTTGGATTGTTGTACAGAGTCTGTTCCACTGACGAGCAGTCAGCTATAATTTATAAGAGTTATGTGCACTATCAACCTGAATATTGCTCACCCTTGTGGAATGGATGTGGAGAGGTTGCACAAAAACAACTAGATATTATTCAGAACAAAGCTGTTAGAATTATTAATAACCCTGCTATTATAAATAAACTACCTCCCCTACAAGTAAGAAGCTAGTGGTCTCCATATATAACGGTTTAGATGAGACAGGTGATAGACGCATATAACTGTTCAAATGAGATTGGTGGTAGACGTGTCTAGTGAGACTGGTGGTCACATTCATTATATGACTGTCCAAATGAACCTGGTTATCGACATGTACTGTACAACAGTTCAAATGAGACTTGTGGTCAACATATACATAACGTTTCAAATGGAGCTGGATGCAAGCATATAATACAGCTCAGATGAGACTTTTCAAACGTATTTCACCGACAACTTTAGAACTCCGATGGAACAGGACCACTTCCACAGTGTGAACATAAGTCATGGTACTCAAAAATTTGATAAGCCTTTTTTATGAGATAGGAAAGAATCTCCTTAGTTACGAGACTCGATCTGCTTTCACGTGACGTAACTGAGCTTCTCCCTCAACCTGAATACTGAAGTAGTCTATCTAAATCAGTATTGCACGCCACATTATTCACGGAAAGGGAGGTCACAAACAAATAATTTCTGCTTCCCTGTCCGCCATCATTTGGCTATTCCCACTCCAATTCACACATATCTCTCCACCATATCTCTCCATCTCATCCTCGCGCACATCTACTTTCTAGTCAGCATCTCACTTTTCATCCTCTCTACACGTCTACATGACAAAACTAACTCACAGTATTTCACCAGATGCTTTCAGTCACATCCACACAGACACCACAAAGCTCCTTCATTTCCTAATTTGTCTGACTCTTTCTGTGTAACTTGACATGTTTGTCTCAACCCGCTTCTAGTTCTCTAGCCCTTCGTTATGTGTTTCCACCACCGTCCAAGTTTCACTTCCGCACGATACACAAGCATTCAGATACTTTCACTCAGTGGCTTCTTTTTCATCTATACCCAACTCCAAATTCCTTATCACTGCCTCTACTGAACTCATCACATTACCTAAATACTTAAAGCCACACACACATCATCCATTATCTGACCATCCGTCCTCATAGTGAATTCTGTGACTTCATTCGTCTCAAACACCATGCATTTACTCTGAGTTACATTAACTTTTAGATCTCGTTTTCTACATACACTCCTAAACTCAGTTACCAAGTCCTGAAGCTCCTAGATGCTACTATGTCGTGCGGTCTAGCGGGATGTTTACAATATAGCGTGCGGTTAAGACAGGATATAATACATTAAGTTAGGTTAGTTTATATTAGGAAAGGATAGGTTCGGATAGGATGGGATAAAATAGGTCAGGTTAGGATAGGACATGATAGGATAGGTAAGGTTAGGTTAGGATAGGAGAGGACAGAAGAGAACATAACCTAACCTAACCTATCCTATCCTAACCTGCCTTAACCTAACTCATCCTAACCTGTCCTATCTTAACCTGCCCTAACCTAACCTATTCTAACCTATCCATCCTAACCTAATCAATCCTACCCTAACCTAACTTCCTGACCTATCCTATCCTAACCTTACCTAATCTATCCTAACCAATCCCATCCTAACCTGATATAAAGTATCCCAACCTATCCTAACCGCACACTACAGGGTAAATGTCCCGGTAGGCCGCACAATATAGTAGCACTGTTTCCAAAACGCATCCAAAACGCAGACCCGCTTGTTATAGACACACCGTCATCTGCTGGCGTACTCGTACCTTGTATCTCTTTGATAACGCCATCCACATCCATTTATAT
>JAGKTI010024824.1:0-14216 GCA_018397915.1 Birgus latro | reverse complement strand
ACTAAGCGGGCCTTAACAATAGGCTTTCCATTTTTCAGTTTTTCTGTCACAACCCATCGAACCGTTATGGCACCTTGCCCAACATCATCTACTTCCTCATACACAGCATTGTTCTGCCAATTTGTAATTTCATTTTCCTTAGCGCATAATACGGCCTCCGAGTTGAAAAGAACAAGCATTTCTGCGTCATCATCAACCACTTCCCATTCGCTAAGATCCTTCTCCAAATCTATCCAATCAATGCTGCCATCAGAGTCCCTCTTCAAATTATAGCAGTGTTTGTACTTTCCAGTGGCTTTACCAGCCCGACTTAAAATCCTTCCAGACACCAACTCTCCACTTTCTGAATGTTGTCTCTTTATACGTTGACCAACAGCAACTTTGGGAAGCTGATTAATCAGAACAGAAACTGTGGGAGGCTCATCAATTGGGACCACACCATCTTCCGACTCGTCATCTGGTGGATGGTCATTCAACACTTGTGTAGGATCGTCATTAGGCTTCTCCTGGACAACATTGTTCTTCTCATCGCTGCTGACACCACTTTCAACTGTAGTATCTTGCTCTGTCGCTCGCGCTAGACAACATACGTGCACTCGCACGTATACACCGTCGTGTCTCACCAGAATTTGTTTCCCATCTCTGTCTATTACAATTCCAGGACCGTGCCACTCATGACTGTCATTTCTTTTGTAGAAGACTTCATCTCCATTCCGGATGTCATTTAGGTCACTCGAACATCTTGTCTAGCTAAATGAAGAGCGTTCAAGTTTTCTCTCACAATTTTCGATGGTGATGAAGGTTCCAAGGCTGGAGGATCATTTGCGTACACATTAGGCAGACCAGGGTTTTGACCAAAAACAAGTTGGTTAGGAGAAAACCCTGAGTAGTTGGTGAGAGCATTTCTTGCCGATACTGCCCATGCCAAGGCCACATCCAATTCACACTGGCTATCAGCCATTATCTTCCTAACAATGTCACCAATGACTGCATTTTGATGCTCGCAGACTCCGTTGCTCCAAGGACTCTCTGCAGATGTTGTCATGATCTTGATATTGAAGGCCTCTCCCAATGCTTGCATTTCCGCATTATTGAATTCACAGCCATTGTCTGTAAGAATTTTTCTAGGTATGCCAAACACAACAATCCAGCTCCGAAATATTCCTTTGATAATGGTGGGCACACACTTATCCGCGATTACTGTCGCATTACAATACCTGGTCGCCAGATCAACAAGGACTAAGAAATAATGCTTTCCCCAAGCTTTTAAATCCATGGCTATGGCTTCATTAAACTTAGACGCCATGGGCAAACTGACTACAGGTCGGGGCTTAGCTTTCTTAAATCTGCAACAGACTGTACAAGCATCAGATACAGCCTTGATAGCCCGTTCCAGTTTTGAACTTTTAATTCCCGCATCTGTGATCAGTCTAATTAGTTTTGCCGATGTTGGGTGTCCAAATTGCCTGTGAAGCTTCAAAGCGGTTTTTTCTACATCACCCCCACGAGATGCCAACATGATTGTTTCACAAAATTCACGATCTAGTCATAAGGAAATTGGAAGTAAGTAATGGCCTGAAGATGAGGACTTTAAATCAATGATAGTTCCACAAATTTTGACCTGGTCAGTTCCAAGGTTAATCAACATTTTTGCTTTTTTCATGGAACGTCTACTCAACAGCAAGGGAATATTGCAGTCCACAACATCAGTCACGATGGTAGCACGCATGTTTCCAATGTAGCAGGGCAGAGTAACACGTTTGAGGGAAGAAACTGTGACACCATCAGCAAAAGTAAACATTGAGGATGACGCTTCTTCTCTTACAGCATCACGTTCGTAATCAATGAGCTCACTTAGAGAGCAATTGATCCATTCAACTCCACATACAGTTGTAGAACACCCTGTGTCTAGCAGAGCACATCCCTTAGATTCTTCTACTAGAGTCTGTGACTTACCTCTACTAGCGGCATCATCCGCACAGCCCATAAATAACGATAGATGCACTGTTTCAGAATTCTCTTCTCGACTGCCGTAGTTTTCGTATGCATCCGGACAGTCACGTGCCCAATGAAATCTAGAATCACATACGAAACACCTCGATACCTTTCCGTCAGACCCAAGTGGGTTCTGCCTCCTGCTGGTGGATGAGCGTTGGGGAATTCTAGCAGATACGGTTGAACATCGGCCACTACCCCGACGTCGATCACGTATTGCACCACCCCGCAACATTCTCCGTCCTCGTCGACTACCTCTACCATAAAGCGTTTCCTCACCCTCAACTTCGTCACTCCAAAATACTGGTTCGTCTTTCACCTCCTGGGCGGACACCGATGCCTCGTTCTGCCTGCCAATTTCACCAGCAAAAAATACGATTCAGAGCAGATTTCATATTTTCGTATGTCACCTCAGTTATCGCGTACATCACTAGTTGTCACTCACTGTCTGAAAGTTTGCATGCAGCTAAGAGCATAAAAGCCATCACAGAATTTGGCAGTTCCATATCCTGCTTTGTAAATTTAAAATAAACATGCTCAAATTCTGTCACGAACTCCCAAATGTTCATATCACTGGCTCTTCTGAAGTTGTATAGCTCATAAAAAGATGCAAACTGTCGACGTCCTTTGTCCACGAGAAATAAACCGTCTAATTTTTTCAGCAGGGTCTGAACACCATCCTTCTGCTTCAGAACATATGTATCAATCTGGGAAGACGCCACCCTTGCTCATCCCGACAATGACAGGTGAATAGCTAAGGCTTCTTTTTCTTTTGCTAGGTCCGTTAGTTCGCACCAAATGCCAATGTCTTTTTTCCAGCTCTCATATGCAGAATCATTTTCAAGTTTTGAAGGCCACTTTGTCGAACACGACGCCATTCTTCCAACCACGCTCTGCTACCAGTGTAGGAACTAGGCAAACCACACTCACCGGCCTCATGACGTGAACAGCCAAGGCTCCCGGTTGCATACCACAGGAACCTTCCGATGACATCATCACTCGTGACTTAGCAGGTGTGTGCCTGCGCACACACACTAACAGAAAGTATTAAGAATTTATGAATTAATGGGAAGTGAATGAGGGTACTAAGGCTGCAGTGCATGTGGACAGTGAACTGAGTGAATTTTTCTATCTGAATAATGTTGGACTGACACAAGGAATGTGTCATGTCCCCATGGTTGTTCAATCTGTACATGGATAGGATTCTAAAAGAGATACAATATAGGGCAGTGGATGTCACAGCAACCCTAATGACAGAAGGTATTGTTTGGAAATTCCCTGTAGTGTCTGAAGAAGATACTGTATTGTTAAGGGAAACAAAGGGGAACTGCAAGGCTTCGTGAATGAATCTGGGAATGTGTGTAAGAAATAGAGTCTAAAGGTGAATGTAGGAAAGGGTAAAGTTATGGTCTTTGACAGAAATGAAGCCACTGAATGTACAGTGTGGCTGGATGAGGAGGAAATAGAAAATGTGAGTGTATTTAAGTACTATGGTTGTGTGATAAGGAAGGATGGAAGTTTGAAGGGTGCAGTGCTTGAAAGGGTACAACGGGTTCCTTGAAAATAGTGATAAGGAACAGGGGAATGACCATGGAAGCAAAAAAGTCACTGCATGACAGTACTGTCATACCAACTCTAATGTATGGATGTGAAGCTTGGACCTTGCTGGAAGGACACAAGTCAACAAGATTAACTGAAACTAAAAAGCCTATCTGGTAGTATGAAATACTGAAATGAAATTGTGGCATTTTTGTTTACCTCCATGGGGTGAACAGTCGAGAGTTGGTAAAGTGAAGAAAGAATTGGTATGTCCTCAGCTACTGATGATTAAACTTGAAGGCTGCCCATCGGATCTTCAATCCCAAGCCATTTAATTTCTGAAGCAACTGTAAAACATTATAACAATTACCATTCTGTATATTACTATCCTGTACACTCTTTCTTATACAGTATATCAGTACAGTTCACCATTACGCTGGAGAGAGACACCTGCAAACAGTGACAATGATATAACTGAGGACTTCTGCTCCTCCTATCAAAAGCGTCCCTCAGCTCCATCCATATCCCGAAAGGCTAGGGAATGGCTGGGAGGAGGAGGGAAGTGAGAAGAGAGGAAGAAATCAGTAGGATGGAACTCGTAGAAGCAATGAAGAAAGTCAAAATGGGGAAACCTCCAGGAATTGATGCAGTGTGTGGTGAAATGCTGATGCTTGGAGGAGAGAGAGCAAACAGAATGGATAGGTGCAGATTGGCCTAGGAGGAAGGTAGGGTCCCGGAGAATTTGAAGTCAGGTATAATTATTAACCTGAACAAGGGAAAATCAGGAAAAGGAGTGTGTGGTAATCACAGGGGCATCTGCCTTCTTAGTTTAATAGGAAAGGTATAGTGTAGAATGCTTACTGACAGAGTTTGGGAAATAACAAAGGAATTAGTTGGTGAACAGGGAGGCCTAAAGAAGAGAAGAGGTTCCGTAGCTCAGATATTCATTCTTAGGTCCTCAGTGGAAAAGTTTCTAGAGAAGAGAACAAAGTTGTATATATATATTTTTTTTTAATGTATCCGACTCTGGAAGTAGGCTTCTCAGCCTGCGCTACATGTCACCACTTCTGCGCTAACACCCACCATCCATATTGAATACAGGCTAGGGCTGTCTCATACAGGACAGGTGTATTGGTATTATTAGCAGGGGTAATTTTACGACATGTCAGAGGGTTTTCTGGTAGATCAGTAAGGCTTGATTTAACGAAATTCAAATCCTTAAACTGTTCCCTGCCCCAGCGAGGATTTGAACCTGGGTCTGTAAAGATTGCAAGCCACCTCTCTACCGATTGAGCCACTGCCTTCCCCAAAGGCAGAAGCCTTCATGGATTTGGAGAAAGCATATGAGAGGGTGGATAGACAAGGAATGTGGAAAGCAATTTATGAATTAACGGGGAAGTGAATGAGGATACTAAGGCTGGAGTGCATGTGGATAGTGAACTGAGTGAATTTTTATGTCTGAATAACGTTGGACTGACACAAGGAATGTGTCAAGTCCCCATGGTTGCTCAATCTGTACATGGATAGGGTTATAAATGAGATACAAGCTAGGGCAGTGGATGTCAGGGCAACCCTAATGACAGAGGGTAGTGTTTCGAAACTCCCTGTAGTGTTTGAAGAAGATACTATATTGTTAAGGAAAACAAAAGGGAACTGCAAGGCTTGGACAATGAATTCGGGAATGTGCGTAAGAAACAGAGTCTAAAGGTGAATGTAGCAAAGGGTAAGGTTATGGTCTCTGACAGAAATGAAGCCACTGAATGTACAGTGTGGCTGGATGAGGAGGAAATAAAAAATGTGAGTGCATTTAAGTACTATGGTAGTGTGATGAGGAAGGATGCAAGTTTAAAGGGTGGAGTGCTTGAAAGGGTACAATGGGAAAGAAAGGTTGCTGATTTTTCGAAAACAGTGATAAGGAACAGAGGAATGAGCATGGAAGCAAAAAAGTCACTGGATGACAGTACTGTGATACCAACTCTAATGTATGAATGTGAAGCTTGGACCTTGTTGGAAAGACACAAGTCAACAAGATTAACTGAAACTAAAAAGCCTGTCTGCTAGTATGAAATACTGAAATGAAATTGTGGCATTAATTTTACCTCCATGGGGTGAACAGTCGAGAGTTGGTAAAGTGAAGAAAGAAATGGTATGTCCTCAGCTACTGATGATTAATCTTGGAGGCTGCCAATCAGATCTTCAATCCCATGCCAGTTAATTTCTGAAGCACCTGTAAAACATTTAACAATTACCATTCTGTATATTACTATCCTGTACACTCTAACTTATACAGTATATCAGTACAGTTGACCATTACGCTGAAGAGACACACATGCAAACAGTGACAATGATATAACTGAGGACTTTGCTCCTGCTATCAAAAGCGTCCCTCAGCTCCATCCATAGTCCGAAAGGCAAGGGAATGGCTGGGAGGAGGAGGGAAGTGAGAAGAGAGGAAGAAATCAGTAGGATGGAAGTCATGGAAGCAATGAAAAAAGTCAAAATGGGCAAAGCTCCAAGAATTGATGGAGTGTGTGGTGAAATGCTGATGCTTGGGGGAAAGACAGTAGTATGATGGATATGGTAGAGGTGCAGATTGGCCAGGGAGGAAGGTACAGTCCCGGAAGATTTGAAGTCAGGTATAATTATTAACCTGAACAAGGGAAGATGGAGTAAAGGAGTGTGTGGTAATCACAGGGGTATTTGCCTTCTTAGTGTAATAGGAAAAGTATAGGGTAAGATAATTACTGACAGAGTTTGGAAAATAACAGAGGAATCAGTTGGAGAAAAGGGAGGCCTTAAGAAGAGAAAAGGTTGTGTAGCTCAGATAATCATTCTTAGGTCTTCAGTGGAAAAGTTTCTAGAGAAGAGAACAAAGTTGTATACAGCCTTCATGGATTTGGAGAAAGCATATGAGAGGATCGATAACCAAGGAATGTGGAAAGTATTAAGAATTTATGAATTAATGGGAGGTGAATGAGTGTACTAAGGCTGCAGTGCATGTGGATAGTGAACTGAGTGAGTTTTTTGTATCTGAATAATGTTGGACTGACACAAGGAATGTGTCATGTCCCCATGGTTGTTCAATCTGTACATGGATAGGGTTATAAAAGAGATACAAGGTAGGGCAGTGGATGTCAGGGCAGCCCTACTGACAGAGGGTAGTGTTTGGAAATTCCCTGTAGTGTTTGAAGAAGATACGGTATTGTTAATGGAACCAAAGGGGAACTGCAAGGCTTGGTGAATGAATCTGGGAATGTGCGTAAGAAATGGAGTCTAAAGGTCAATGTAGGAAAGGGTAAAGTTATGGTCTCTGACAGAAATGAAACCACTGAATGTACAGTGTGGCTGGATGAGGAGGAAATAGAAAATGTGAGTGCATTTAAGTACTATGGTACTTTGATGAGGCAGGATGGAAGTTTAAAGGGTGGAGTGCTTGAAAGGGTACAACTGGTTTTTCGAAAACAGTGATAAGGAACAGGGGAATGAGCATAGGAGGAAAAAAGTCACTGCATGACAGTATTGTGATACCAACTCTAATATATGGATGTGAAGCTTGGACCTTGCTGGAAGGACACAAGTCAACAAGATTAACTGAAACTAAAGAGCCTGTCTGACAGTATGAAATACTGATGTGAAATTGTGGCATTATTATTTACCTCTATGGGGTGAACAGTCGAGAGCTGGTAAAGTGAAGAAAGAAATGGTATGTCCTCAGCCACTGATGATTAAACTTGAAGGCTGCCTATCGGATCTTCAATCTCAAGCCAGTTAATTTCTGAAGCACCTGTAAAACATTATAACAATTACCATTCAGTATATTACTATCCTGTACACTCTTTCTGATACAGTATATCAGTACAGTTGACCATTATGCTAGAGAGAGACACCTGCAAACAGTGACAGTGGTATAACTGAGGACTTCAGCTCCTGCTATCAAAAGCGTCCCTCAGCTCTATCAATATCGAGAAAGGCTAAGGAATGGCTGGGTGGAGGAGGGAATTGAGAAGAGAGGAAGAAATCTGTAGGATGGAAGTCATAGAAGCAATGAAGAAAGTCAAAATGGGGAAAGCTCCAGGAATTGATGGAGTGTGTGGCGAAATGCTGATGCTTGGAGGAGAGAGAGCAAGAGAATCGATAGGTGCAGATTGGCCTAGGAGGAAGGTAGGGTCCCGGAGAATTTGAAGTCAGGTATAATTATTAACCTGAACAAGGGAAAATGAGAAAAAGGAGTGTGTTGTAATCATTGGGGCACTTGTCTTCTTAGTTTAATAGGAAAGGTATAGTGTAGAATACTTATTGGCAGAGTTTGGGAAATAACTGGGGAATTAATTGGTGAATAGGGAGGCCTTAAGAAGAAAAGAGGTAGTGTAGCTTAGATATTCATTCTTAGGTCTTCAGTGGAATAGTTTCTAGAGAAGAGAACAAAGTTGTATGCAGCCTTCATGGATTTGGAGAAAGCATATGAGAGGGTGGATAGACAAGGAATGTGGAAAGTAATTTATGAATTGACGGGAAGTGAATGAGGGTACTAAGGCTGCAATGCATGTGGGTAGTGAACTGAGTGAATTTTTCTATCTGAATAACGTTGGACTGACACAAGGAATGTGTCATGTCCCCATGGTTGTTCAATCTGTACATGGATAGGGTTATAAAAGAGATACAAGGTAGGGCAGTGGATGTCAGGGCAACCCTAATGACAGATGGTAGTGTTTGGAAACTCTCTGTAGTGTCTGAAGAAGATATTGTATTGTTAAGGGAAACAAAAGGGAACTGCAAGGCTTGGTGAATGAATTTGGGAATGTGCATAAGAAACGGAGTCTAAAGGTGAATGTAGCAAAGGGTAAAGTTATGGTCTTTGACAGAAATGAAGCCACTGAATGTACAGTGTGGCTGGATGAGGAGGAAATAGAAAATGTGAGTGCATTTAATTACTATGGCAGTGTGATGAGAAAGGAAGTTTAAAGGGTGGAGTGCTTGAAAGGGTACAACAGGAAAGAAAGGCTGCTGGTTCTTCAAAAACAGTGATAAGGAACAGGGGAATGACGATGGAAGCAAAAAAGTCACTGCATGACAGTATTGTGATACCAACTCTAATGTATGGATGTGAAACTTGGACCTTGCTGAAAGGACACAAGTCAACAAGATTAACTGAAACTAAAAAGCCAGTCTGGTAGTTGAAATACTGAAATGAAATTGTGGTATTATTATTTACCTCCATGGGGTGAACAGTCAAGAGTTGGTAAAGTGAAGAAAGAAATGGTATGTCCTCAGCCACTGATGATTGAACTTGAAGGCTGCCCATCGGATCTGCAATCCCAAGCCAGTTAATTTCTGGAACACCTGTAAAACACTATAACAATTACCATTCTGTATATTACTATCCTGTACACTCTTTCTTATACAGTATATCAGTACAGTTGAACCATTACGCTGAAGACAGACACCTGCAAACAGTGACAACGATATAACTGAGGACTTCTGCTCCTGCTATCAAAAGCGTCCCTCAGCTCCATCCATATCCCGAAAGGCTAGGGAATGGCTGGGAGGAGGAGGGAAGTGAGAAGAGAGGAAGAAATCAGTAGGATGGAGTCATGGAAGGAATGAAAAAGTCAAAATGGGGAAACCTCCAGGAATTGATGCAGTATGTGGTGAAATGCTGATGCTTGGAGGAGAGAGAGCAATAGAATGGATAGGTGCTGATGGGCCTAGGAGGAAGGTAGGGTCCCGGAAGATTTGAAGTCAGGTATAATTATTAACCTGAACAAGGGAAAATGAGAAAAAGGAGTGTGTGGTAATCATTGGGGCATTTGCCTTCTTTGTTGGATAGGAAAGGTATAGTGTAGAATACTTATTGGCAGAGTTTGGGAAATAACTGTGGAATTAGTTGGTGAACAGGGAGGCCTTAAGAAGAGAAGAGGTTGTGTAGCTTATATATTTATTCTTAGGTCTTCAGTGGAAAAGTTTCTAGAGAAGAGAATAAAGTTGTATGCACCCTTCATGGATTTGGAGAAAGCATATGAGAGGGTCGATAGACAAGGAATGTGGAAAGTAATTTATGAATTAACGGGAAGTGAATGAGGGTACTAAGGCTGCAGTGCATGTGGGTAGTGAACTGAGTGAATTTTTCTGTCTGAATAACATTGGACTGACACAAGGAATGTGTCATGTTCCCATGGTTGGTCAATCTGTACATGGATAGGGTTATAAAAGAGATACACGGTAGGGCAGTGCATGTCAGGGCAACCCTAATGACAGAGGGTAGTGTTTGGAAATTCCCTGTAGTGTCTGAAGAAGATACTGTATTGTTAAGGGAAACAAAAAAGAACTGCTAGGCTTCAGGAATTAATTTAGGAATGTGCGTAAGAAACGGAGTCTAAAGGTGAATGTAGGAAAGGGTAAGTTATGGTCTTTGACAGAAATGAAGCCACTGAATGTACAGTGTGGCTGGATGAGGAGGAAATAGAAAATGTGAGTGCATTTAAGTACTATGGTAGTGTGATGAGGAAGGATGGAAGTTTAGAGGGTGAAGTGCTTGAAAGGGTACAACGGGGAAGAAAGGTTGCTGGTTCTTCGAAAACAGTGATAAGGAACAGGGGAATGAGCATGGAAGCAAAAAAGTCCCTGCATGACAGTATTGTGATACCAACTCTAATATATGGATGTGAAGCTTGGACCTTGCTGGAAGGACACAAGTCAACAAGATTAACTGAAACTAAAATGCCTGTCTGACAGTATGAAATACTGATGTGAAATTGTGGCATTATTATTTACCTCCATGAGGTGAACAGTCGAGAGCTGGTAAAGTGAAGAAAGAAATGGTATGTCCTCAGCCACTGATGATTAAACTTGAAGGCTGCCTATCGGATCTTCAATCCCAAGCCAGTTAATTTTTGAAGCACCTGTAAAACATTATAACAAATACCATTCTGTATATTACTATCCTGTACACTCTTTCTTATACGGTATATGAGTACAGTTGACCATTACGCTGGAGAGAGACACCTGCAAACAGTGACAATGGTATGACTGAGGACTTCTGCTCCTGCTATCAAAAGCGTCCCTCAGCTCTATCCATATCCCGAAAGGCTAGGGAATGGCTGGGAGGAGGAGGGAATTGAGAAGAGAGAAAGATATCAGTAGGATGGAAGTCATAGAAGCAATGAAGAAAGTCAAAATGGGGAAAGCTCCAGGAATTGATGCAGTGTGTGGCGAAATGCTGATGCTTGGAGGAGAGAGAGCAAGAGAATCGATAGGTGCAGATTGGCCTAGGAGGAAGGTAGGATTCCAGAGAATTTGAAGTCTGGTATAATTAATCTGAACAAGGGAAAATGAGGAAAAGGAGTGTGTGGTAATCATAGGGGCACTTGTCTTCTTAGTTTAATAGGAAAGGTATAGTGTAGAATACTTACTGACAGAGTTTGGGAAATAACTGGGGAATTAGTTGGTGAATAGGGAGGCCTTAAGAAGAAAAGAGGTTGTGTAGCTTAGATATTCATTCTTAGGTCTTCTGTGGAATAGTTTCTAGAGAAGAGAACAAAGTTGTATGCAGCCTTCATGGATTTGGAGAAAGCTTATGAGAGAGTGGATAGACAAGGAATGTGGAAAATAATTTATGAATTAACGGAAAGTAAATGAGGATACTAAGGCTGCAGTGCATGTGGATAGTGAACTGAGTGAATTTTTCTATCTGAATAACGCTGGACTGACACAAGGAATGTGTCATGTCCCCATGGTTGTTCAATCTGTACATGGATAGGGTTATAAAAGAGATACAAGGTAGGGCAGTGGATGTCAGGGAAACCCTGATGACAAAGGGTAGTGTTTGGAAACTCCCTGTAGTGTTTGAAGAAGATACCGTATTGTTAAGGGAAACAAAGGGGAACTGCAAGGCTTGGTGAATGAATTTGGGAATGTGCTTAAGAAACGGAGTCTAAAGGTGAATGTAGGAAAGGATAAAGTTATGGTGTTTGACAGAAATGAAGCCACTGAATGTACAGTGTGGCTGGATGAGGAGGAAATAGAAAATGTGAGTGCATTTAAGTACTATGGTAGTGTGATGAGGAAGGATGGAAGTTTAGGGGGTGAAGTGCTTGAAAGGGTACAACGGGGAAGAAAGGTTGCTGGTTCTTCGAAAATAATGATAAGGAACAGGGGAATGAGCATGGAAGCAAAAAAGTCCCTGCATGACAGTATTGTGATACCAACTCTAATGTATCGATGTGAAG
Source organism: Birgus latro (assembly GCA_018397915.1). NCBI lineage: Eukaryota > Metazoa > Arthropoda > Malacostraca > Decapoda > Coenobitidae > Birgus > Birgus latro. Next base: position 2,457 of record JAGKTI010024824.1, on the reverse strand, counting down.
CTTGGACCTTATTGGAAGGACACAAGTCAACAAGATTAACTGAAACTAAAAAGCCTGTCTGGTAGTATGAAATACTGAAATGAAATTGTAGAATTATTATTAACCTCCATTAGGTGAACAGTCGAGAGCTGGTAAAGTGAAAAAAGAAATGGTACGTTCTCAGGCACTGATGATTAAACTTGAAGGCTGCTCATCGGATTTTCAAACCCATGCCAGTTAATTTCTGAAGCACCTGTAAAGCATTTAACAATTACCATTCTGTATATTACTATCCTGTACACTCTTTCTTATACAGTATATCAGTACAGCTGACCATTACGCTGAAGAGAGACACCTGCAAACAGTGACGACGATATAACTGAGGACTTCTGCTCCTGCTATCAAAAGCGTCCGTCAGCTCCATCCATATCCCGAAAGGCTAGGGAATGGCTGGGAGGAGGAGGGAAGTGAGAAGAGAGAAAGAAATCAGTAGGATGGAGTTGTGGAAGGAATGAAAAAATTCAAAATGGGGAAAGCTCCAGGAAATGATGGTGTGTGTGATGAAATGCTGATGCTTGGGGGGGAGACAGTAGTAGAATGGATATGGTAGACGTGCAGATTGGCCTGGGAGGAAGGTAGAGTCCCGGAAGATTTGAAGTCAGGTATAATTATTAACCTGAACAAGGGAAGATGGAGAAAAGGAGTGTGTGGTAATCACAGGGGCATTTGCGTTCTTAGTGTAATAGGAAAAGTATAGTGTAGAATACTTATTGACAGAGTTTGGAAAATAACAGGGGAATTAGTTGGAGAAAAGGGAGGCCTTAAGAAGAGAAGAGGTTGTGTAGCTCAGATATTCATTCTTAGGTCTTCAGTGGATAAGTTTCTAGAGAAGAGAACAAAGTTGTATGCAGCGTTCATGGATTTGGAGAAAGCATGAGAGGATGGATAGACAAGGAATGTGGAAAGTATTAAGAATTTATGAATTAATGGGAAGTGAATGAGCGTACTAAGGCTGCAGTGCATGTGGATAGTGAACTGAGTGAATTATTCTATCTGAATAACATTGGACTGACACAAGGAATGTGTCATGTCCCCATGGTTGTTCAATCTCTATATGGATAGGGTTATAAATGAGATACAAGGTAGGGCAGTGGATGTCAGGGCAACCCTAATGACAGAGGGTAGTGTTTGGAAACTCCCCGCAGTGTTTGAAGAAGATACTGTATTGTTAAGGGGAACAAAGGGGAACTGGAAGGCTTGGTGAATGTATCTGGGAATGTGCTTAACAAATGGAGTCTAAACGTGAATGTAGGAAAGGATAAAGTTATGGTCTTTGACAGAAATGAAGCCACTGAATGTGCAGTGTGGCTGGATGAGGAGGAAATAGAAAACGTGAGTGCATTTAAGTACTATGGTAGTGTGATGAGGAAGGATGGAAGTTTAAAGGGTGGAGTGCTTGAAAGGGTACAGCAGGGAAGAGAGGTTGCTGGTTCTTCGAAAACAGTGATAAGGAACATGGGAATTTTTTTTTTTTTTATGCAAGGAAGAAGGAACCAAGGGCCATGGGCCCACATACTGTTCCTTCCAAGAAAAAGTAAAAACAATACAAAAGAGAGCCAAATTCAAGATCCATTCATTTCGAGATGCGTGGACACACTGCGTTTGAAAGATTGGAGATCATAGGAAGCAGGGAATACAGACAGAGGGAGACAGTTCCAGAGTTGACCAGTTGCATAAATGAAGGACTGGGAGTAACTGTTAACTCTTGCATTAGAGAGTTGGACACAAAAGGGATGAGGGTTTGTTGCTAGACGGGTGCTATGTGCCCGTCGTAGAGGTGGAGGGATGCAAGCAGACAGTTCAGAGGAACAGTGACCATTGAAGTAGCGATAGAAGAGAGATAAAGAAGCAACAGTGCGGCGAAGAGACAAAGGTTGAAGGGAATCAGTAAGAGGAGGAAAGTTAATGAGACAAAAAGCCTTTGACTCCACCCTATTGAGAAGAATCGCATGTGGGAAGCCTCCCCATACATGAGAGCTGTACTCCATACACGGGCGAATAAAACCCGTGTACAAGGTCAACATCTGTGCAGGGGTAAAGAAAGTTTGGAGTCGGCCCAGCACGCCTAATCTCTTGGAAGCAGATTTCACAAGAGATGTAATATGTTCTTTCCAAGACAAATCCCAAGAGAATGAAACCCCTAGCATGTTCAAGGATGATGCAGGACTGAGCTGGACATTATTAAACATTAGTGGGTAATCCTGAGGAAGATTTTGTCGGGTTGATAAGTGTAAGAACTGAGTTTTTGATGCATTAAAAATAACAAGATTATTTTTACCCCAATCAGAGATATGAGCCAAGTCAGACATAAGGTGTGCCATAGCCTCATCCCTTGTTTGCTGAAGTAACTGCTGAGAGGGACGTTGCGGAAATCGAAAGGAAAGGTGAAGGGTGGAATCATCAGCATATGAGTGGATA